>APFE030255557.1:3843-114752 GCA_000404065.3 Pinus taeda
GCAATGTCGCGTACAGGGAATAAAACACTGTTTTTTAGATATATGACCAAGTCTGGAAGGAGGGGTTGCCCTAGGCCATGGCTGAAGCATCACAAACCATACTGGTGAGATTTGGAGCTATAACAGTAAGTAAATCAGCATCAAGATCAATAAGTCAAGCTAAACTTGGAATTTTTTTTGATGACTTCAAAACATAAATTCTTAGCAATCTAACCAAACAAGTAGAAATGTTAAGAATGCGAGATGAAGAAAAATAAGATGTTTATATTTTTTTTGTCCATGAAGAATCAGATGATGTTAAATATTTCCCCTCATTACCAAGGTTGGAGGAAGTTTACCCGGAGGACAATAGAGCATGTTAATTTCCAATGAAACTATGTTATGTAACTCCAACAGGAACACGACAGCCTAATCAACCTAGTATGATGCAAGAGCCTAATTCAGAATTTCAAGTTTATTCATATCCACCTCAAAGTAATTGGAACATACCGTTTCTTTCACAACATTGGCCATCTCAACCCCAAAATCAATCTTGGCAACAAGGTTGGAAAGGAACTTATGGGAACCATCCATAAAGTCCTAAATATTTTCCTCAATATCATACATACTTGACTACATGTTATCCCTACCATCCACCTTCACCACAACGACAACTCAACCACATCCATCTCAAATATCCACTCCCACTCAATTACATGTACCACCATTTCCAAACCCACACAATGAAGTAGCTCAACCCACTTACAATGTTGAGGTACAACACTTCCATATATCTCCTCTTGATCTCAATCATATTCATCTCATCTCAAGAATAACATTACAAAAAATATATTCTCTTGATGCCATTGAAGGACAACATGCAAAAGAAGAAGATGTGAAAGAGAAGACCAAAGAATCATGGGCTGCACCTGATGAAGAGAAAACATAAAAATTAGTGACTAAGAAAGCTCCCTCATGGTTACCTCCAAATCCTTCATGTATTCAACACAAAAATAAACAAAAAGAAGAAGATTTGAAGGTCATGGTAGTTGAAGACATCAAGAATGATCCAGATAAGCAAGAAAACCAAGGGCATATAAGTTATATTGAGGTTTGGTTCGAGGAAATCAACAAGATGGAGAATCACTCTCTTCTTAAATTATACTTGATATTTTCAAAGTCAAATAATTTGGTCTCTAAAATTTAGGTACGTGTCAAATCATATATTGAAAACCTACACATCAGTTTATCTATCATCTTGATGTGCACATGACTCAATTGGAAGTTTTCCTACACTTGAAAATGATTTTTTTTTTCTCCAAGTAGAGTAGGATAGGAAAATAAATAATAAATTTAAAAATAAAAATAAAAATAAAAAATTCAAGCGAAAAACCTCCTTTGAGGTGCCTGAGATAGGCTTATTGATTGAAAACCTCCATAAGGCATTCAATGGGATGGAAAAAAAGAAAAAAGAAAAAAAAAATCTTAGGTGAAAATCTCCTTTGAGTTGCCCAGGTAGACCTACGAGTTGAGAAACTCATTGAGACAGTTACAGTGCCTAGAAGAATAAAAAAGGAAAAAAATAAAAAATCTTTGCTACATGTATCTCTAGGATCAATGCAGGTGCTCTCCAATAACTGCAAGTAACAAAAACAAGTTTCCACCAAGAAAAAAGAAAAAAATGGTCAACATTCTAGTCAAAGGAAGTCAAACTTGGACTTTCTCTTCCTTTTCTCAGATGCTCCAGAAGGATGAAGATCATTCCAATCCACACCCTCATCTATTTCCACCATCCACACATCATTCCCAATATTTTCCCATTCATTTTCCTTGCTATCATAAAATACTACAACAAGGCTTTGTTTTACCACAAGGAACAAAAATACATAGAGCACAAATTTATTTTTGTCATATATTGAAAACCATCCTTCCATTTTCCAATTTAATTTAGGTCGAGATGCATATGGATGATGGTAACATTCTCAAGTGATTTCAGCAAATTCTTGTGCAAATTTTTCAAGAAATTGGCCTCCATCACCTACATCAAGATTTTAATATTCTCAATATTTGCACGTCCATTTAAAGTGTTGTTACATGGGGAGATGCATCTGGATGATGGTAACATGCCCAAACAATCTTAGAAAATTCCAGCATAGTTTTCCAGAAATCGGCCTTCATCAACTCTAGCCATTTTTTATTTTTCTCGAGATTCGTGCATCCATTAGCCAAACAATTTGATGGGAAGGTGCATAGGGATGATGGAAACATGCTCAGAAAATTTGTGGTCAATCTATTCTACCATTTGTGAGGTATGGATAAAGCAAGGCTACTACAGGGTTTCCTGTAGTACTACAGGAGTCCTAGTTTACTACAAGGAAGAAACTGAAAGCTATAGGAAGGTATAAATAGTGAAATAAAGTGTGGGAAAGGTGCCTAATTGTGGAATAAGTTATAGGGAAGGTGAAAATCACCCATGGTGAAACCCAACACTCCAAGAAGGACGGATTTGACTAAGATAGCTTCCTCATGGTAACTAGAAGATAAAGGTTTAGAATCAACAAGCTATGAAGACCAATGCAGAAGAAAACAAAGGAAATTATCACCTCAATAGGACAATGGATCAATCATCAACTCAGCAGCAGGATACATGCCTCTCCAACAACCATCAGGTAGGTACATTATGCCATATTCTTGACCTATTCTCTTGAACACATTATACTTAGAATTTTTTTGTCAATTTATGAGAGATGAGGTTTTATAAGATAAGGGTGGTTCAGCAGTGTCAGCCGCCTTCATCTATTTAATTACAACTCACACCTTCACTCATGTAATGTGGAAAATCCAAATTAGTAAGAGTGATGATTTCAAGGAATGGGGATAGCAGTTAAAAGAAGAAATTTCTGGAAATTCGAAGTCACCACAACACTCAAAGCCCTCCATCCACTTCATACACACTATCTATCCATTATTCATCCATCTCATTTCATAAGGAAAAAATTAATATTTTTGATGAACAAACCCTACACTCTGTCTCACCCTAAACATTTCTTGAACAAACTCACAAAGCACATCCTCTCCATTTTCACAAACCTACACTACTCCAGTTGAGCCTTAGCATCATCTTAGAACCCCTCTACATTATTTCTCATCACTTCCATACAGTTAGAAGACCCTAAAGGAGAATGAATGACTGCTACAGGAAGGTAGAATGCTACTAAAAGAAGGTAGAAAGGAACAAATAGTGCTAAAAACCAAAATTACAGTGCCTAAGAAAGATCTAATAAAAATAGAGAACTGTAAGGTCATTATGAAATCATCTAGGCCAAAAAGAGAAGAATAAGGCAACAAAATTCAAGAAGGCATTCACCATAAAAATAGAACTCAAATTGCAGTGATGAAAAGAGGCTTTCCAAGAGGCCTCTAATCTCTTTCTAGCTTTTGTCCAAGGCCTAAAAGATGTTATATAAAGGGGAGAAAAGCATGCAAGTCAGGCTGAGGACCTAGCCTAGGCTCAAAATATCATTTATACTAAAAACAAGTTTAAGCAGGGTTTCCTATAGTACTACAAGAACTACTGCACGGTTTCTTGTAGTACTACATGAATCGCTACATGTAGTTAGTACAGGAATTACTATAGGATGTCCTAGTTCTCATCTAAAGGTTCTTTCAAGGTTTCAGAGGTGTCCAAATGGTGGAAAAAGGTAGCATAATGTTAGAAAAGGATGTGGAATACCTTTCAAAATTGAAAAATATTCAAGAAGCCATCTTGAATAAGGGGAACAAGGCAGGCTAATGGTCTCAAGAAACACTGTGATTTTGTCTATTCACAAATAATTTTGGAAAAATGAGTGAAAATGGAATGAATGTTTCAAGTGAGATGATATGAATGAAATGGATCTATAAACCAATAGAGTTCACTTGAAAAGAGGAAAGTTATGTTTTTTTGCTTGAAAAATTGTTAAACAACCATGAAAAGAACAACTACGTTTTTGTGCTTATCCTTGCAAAACTTATAGCTAAGATTCTGAAGAGAAAGGACTGAGGAATGCATAAGACAAAGGCCACTAGGGCCATGAATGAGGCACAACGAGGTCACTAAGTTTCTAGGAGGATGAGAAACACTTTTAGGAGGGGGGTATGATGGGCCTCTAAATTAGACATTAATTGATTCCCATGCCTCTAAATTAGACATAGATTTAGGCCCATGCCTCTAAATTAGACATAAATTAAGGCCTATATGACCATCCATTTATTGATCTAGATTATCATTGATGTCAATATGGGAATATTATGACACTAAATGATGATGTGAAGCCAAACAGATCTAACCTATGAAGCAACAGGAGCAAGAATCCAAAGAGGAGAAGCCATCATGAAGCCAAACAGGAAGAGGAAGAGTTAATCAGAAGCCATCAAAGAAATAGGTTATCAGAGCAAGCGAAGCAGGTTACTGCATATACCCAAGAGTAAGAGCCATAACATAGGAGTTAACAGTAATAAACCGTGAAAACTCCTTAAAGATCACAGCGCATTAGGGAAATCAATAGCAGGCACTTTATTTCTTTATTATGTGTCACGTTGAATCCACCAGCTTTGATATGTATTAGAGACCCAATGGTTACATAACAATATTCTCTAATGTTATATCACGTCTGCCATACCGAAATTGCGCATCAAAAGTTATGTATTGAAACAGAATGTCACAATCAAAAAGCTACAATTGTGATATCATTACGGATCTGACTGTTCCAATAGAACAAGCTCTAATGTAATACCATATCCACCACTATCGGAACTTACGTATTGCAAGCCTTAAGAAGGGTCACATGAAAATCATTGATTATGATATGTATTACAGAGCCAACAGTTCCATTATAATACACCTTAACACAATATCGCATCCCCCATATCAAATTTCATATTGAAAGTAATAAAGGTCATGGTAAAACCTCCGATTATGATATAATATTGCGAACCCGCTGCACCTGTATAATATTCTCTGAAGAAATATTGCATCTGCCTATCAG
This sequence comes from Pinus taeda, assembly GCA_000404065.3. Lineage (NCBI taxonomy): Eukaryota > Viridiplantae > Streptophyta > Pinopsida > Pinales > Pinaceae > Pinus > Pinus taeda. The sequence continues at coordinate 8,850 of APFE030255557.1, forward strand.
AAGTTAGATATAACAAGTTTCAATAAAATCTTGACACATTCAAACCATCAATTGTGATAGACTCGATGGATTGCCAATTGCGATAGAGGTGTGGACTAGACGATTTATCCAAATGAGTTTGATATAATATCTCATCCACTCTGTGCGATAGAATTGTGGACCTAATGGATCACCAATTGAAATAAAGGTGTTGAACAAAATATTTACTAAAAACAACTTATATAATATCGCATCCACTCCATCGGGAGTAAGGGTATCGAAAATGTTACATCATAAATCCAAAGCGTTGCGATCATAGGATTTAAGCAGTGACGTGGCATGTGGGACCTCCCTATGGGTATAGGCTCTCCTCAATGGTTTCCATAAATAATAATGTCTATGGATGAAAGAGTCTTCGATATATTATAATATAGAAGTCAGCGTCCTACAAATGAATGTATCCTTTGGGTATTAGTGACACCTGTATAAATACAAGTTAAAAGTCGCACCTCAAGTAATGATCTTGGCATTGAACATAGAATGGAGGTAATAGTTCACAACTCGTGAACTTGAAGAAAGCCAAAGGATGAGAAGAAACAAAGGAGAAGAAGCCAAAGGTTGATCAGAGGAGAAATACACTATAAAGTTAAAATTTAAGAATGTTGATCTCGAGTATCCATTACAGAGAAAGTGGAACAACTCATAACTCATGAACTTGAAGAAATAGAGGAAGTTGAAGGTCAAGAAGCTAAAGTTCTAGCAGACACCGAAGGTGTAGCAGAAGCTGAAGGCCAAGTGAAGAAGGAAATTGAGGATAGAGAATACAAATCTTTTGACTAGGTTCATCTTGGAAGGCTCAGACATGAAGTGAAGCCATAGGGAAGATAACGACCTGTTATAAATACTACAAGGACAAGGTTTGGTAAAGAAGTCCTTGGGAGTAGTATAATACAATCAACCATTTCTTGACAGATTAAAACTATAGGGTTGGTGCCCTTAGGGTTCGTGCCTCAGAACTAGAATGATTAGTGTCCTTGGAGTTGGTTCTCCTAATGTCAAGATTCGTTCCTTCGTAAGATAGGTTCGAAGCCCTATGGTTGGAGCCTCATCAATTTCCAAGTTAGTGTTTAGAAAGATTCATAAGATATTGTATTCAATCCTTTTATATATATAACAAGATCATTTCTTTGATTAAATTGTAAGGAATCTAAGCTGGTAATAATAACAGTTGAAAAGAAATATTGATTCACCCCCTGTCAGTATTTTCAACAATTGGTATCAGAGCCAGCCTCTTTAGAATCAACCGAACAGTTGGAAAAGGATTCTTAGTTACAATGAAGAATCAAGAAATGACAGGAAGGCTTCCCTTGCTATATGGTACTAATTTTATTTTTTTTGAAAAATAGAATGTCTTACTACTCAACTTCCCTTAGACCTAAAGTTTGGAATGTTATTTTTAATGGGTACAGTGCCCCTCTAGCTCTTCCTACTGATAAATATGAAAGGAAATCATACATTGCAAAAGCCAAATCTTTAAATTCCATTACGAGTGGAAATACTGATTCTGATTTTACGAAAGTCTTGAATTGTGACTCGGCCAAAGAAGTATGGGATAAGCTAGTTATATTATATGATGGGGAATCCAAATTTAAGAAGGAAAAGATTCAAACTCATAGGAGGTAGTTCGAAAGTCTAAAAATAGATGACTAAGAAGATATTTCATCATAATTTCCTAGGGTAGCTAAAGTAGCCAACTCTCTTAAAGCATTGGGATAAAATATTAAAGAAGGCACTATTGTTCAAAAAGTCTTAAGTTCTCTCCCATATAAATTTGACTCCAAAATAGGTTTTATAGAGGAAATGTAGGACCTAGACAATCTCAAGATGCATGAACTTCATGGAATCCTCAATGCCTATGAGATCAGAAAAGGAATCCCAAGTTCCAAAGATGTAGCATTCAAGGCCTTAAAATGAAAAAAGGGGAAAGGATGGAATACCAGTAGTGATGACTCCAATCTTGAATCTGAATTGGTGCAATTTGTACGAAGGCTAAGGAAAGGATCAAAGATAAAAGGTAAGAACCCTCTTATCTATTTTAGATGTGGAAGAATAGGTCATTATGCTGCAAAATGTCCTCATAAGCATGACAATGATGATGATGAAGATTCAAAAAGGAGGATATAAAAAATGAAAGGATTTACTAAGAATATTTTCCTCTCTAAACAAGATTAATGTGATGAGGATGAATATGTGGTCATCAAAAAGAAATTGTCCAAAGGAGGTAACGATGAATCACATGAATAAAATGACTATGATGGAAGAAAGGAAGTACTATTTATGGCATTCATTGAAGATGGTGAATCAAGACAAGAAAATTAAAAAGATACAAATGAATTACTAATTAGTGTCATTGAAGAAAATGAAAAGTTACGGAAGAAGGTCATCTCACTTAAAACAGATAAAGATGAAGATAAAAGAAGGGAGGACACCATATACGAAAGACATGAAGCTAAAATAGTATCTCTCAAGAAAGAATTGGAACAAATCAAAATAAGTTTGCAAAGATCTCAAACACTTGATCACATTCTCAACACTCAGAAATCTCAAAGTGACAAGTGTGGGGTTGGTTTTAAAGAAGAATCATCATGTGCTAAGGATAATGCAAGAAGCTATGCCGATGTACTTTTTAGCAACCCAAATGAAGAAAAATCATGTCATCAAAGACCCAACTCAAATCCAAAGAATCAAGAAAGAGCAACTGCAAGAAACAAGGTTTATTCAAATGATGGCTATTATAACAGGTACCAAACTATCTTCCTTGGGCATTGTTATTATTGAGAAAAATTTTATCATTAAGCTAAATATTGCATGCCTCATAATAATGAAGCACAATGATTGAAGGATTAGAAAAACAAACCATGTAGTATGAAATGGAAAGAACTATGTTACTAGAAGCTGACTTGCAACCAAAATTTAGGAAGGAAGCAACTGGGACAACAGTTTATAACTTGAATCGAACTCAACTAACACAAAATAATGAGAAGACTCCTTATGAATTATGGAAAGGAAGACATGCTTCAGTAAAATACTTCAAGATTTTTGGAAGAAAATGCTTCATAAAGATCAGTGATGGCTCACCAAGAAAATTTGATTCTCGGGTTGACGAAGGAATATTTCTTGGATATTATACCAGAAGAAAAGCTTACAAGTGCTACAATAATCAACTATGGAAAACAGAGCAAAGCATTGATGTAAAGATTGATGAAGACCTTCCAGAAAAGAATATTCAAGATCATGAATTTGACCCATTTATTGAAGAAATCGAAGAAGAACCTAAAAAGCAGGAAAATATCAAGAAAAAGAAAAAGAAAAAGAACCATTTCAAACTCCTTCAAAAGTGGAATTCCTCCAAAAACATCATCCCGAAGAGAATATTATTGCAAATGTAGATGAAGTAATACAAAACCGAAGAAGGATGACAAGTACACCAAATAAAAATGATATTGCTCTCCTATCTATGATAGAACCATAAACTTTTACTCAAGCAAGTAAGGATCCTCATTGAGTGGAAGACATGGAAGAAGAAATGTATGAAATCGAGAAAAATGGGAGATGGGAGCTCATACCTCAAACAAAGGATAAAAATATAATTGGAACTAAGTTGATGTTAAAAAAAATGAATGAAGATGGAAAAATCATAAAAAATAAGGCAAGACTTGTTTGTAAGGGTTACTCACAAATTGAAAGAATCGATTTTGAACAAACCTTTGCAATGGTAGCTTGTATGGAAGCTATAAGAATGTTCCTGGCATTTTCTTGCTCAAAAGGATTCAAAGTCTATCAAATGGATGTAAAATGAAAATTTCTAAATGTGGAACTCAAGGAAGAAGTCTACATGGAGCAACCAAAAGGCTTTGATCTAGCAAAAGGAAAAGACATTGTAAGTAACTTGAAAAAGGCATTATACGTTTTTAAACAAGCTCTTAGAGTGGTGTGCACAAAGTTGAATCACTATCTACAACAACAAAACTTCAAAAAGTGGTTGGAAGGAAGTCATATTTACATGAATATGGATAAGGATAAATTAATAATAACCATTGTATATGTTCATAATCTAATTTTTGCTAACAATAATGATGAAATGAGCCATGAGTTTGCTCAAAATATGTCAAAAGAATTTGAAATGTTAATGATTGGTGAGATATCCTACTTCCTTCAAAGTTACAAGTATCGCAAACCACAACATGTATGTTTATCTCTCAAACAAAATATATCAAAGACATGCTTAAAATATATGGAATGGAAGAATGTGCACCTATGAGCACCCAATGACCACAAACTACAAATTAAGAAGAGATGATGAATCCCCCTAGTATATGCAACTCTTTACTAGTCAATAGTTGGAGCTCTATTATACCTAACTGCTATGAGACGTGAGATTATGCAAACAATGTCAAGGGTGGGAAGATTTCAATATGCTCCTAAGCAATCCCACATGTTGGGTGAACAGAATTCTCAGATACTTCAAAGGAACTCCTAACTTTGGTCTTTGGTATCCCAAAATCACAGGCACTACAGTGATAGCTTATACCGATGCTGATTTGGTTGGAAGAATGTATGGTCATAAAAGAACCAGTGGAAATGTATTTTTATGGGATATTTCCTGGTAGCTTGGCTCTGTTAGAAAATTATATATTATAGAGCAATGGAACACATAAAATATTGCTGAAATATAAACACAGAAAATGCATAAAACAAGAGAGAAACAAATATACTTGGTTCACCCAGTTTTGGCTACATCGATGCAGAAACAACCAGTCCTTCCTTTTATATTATCCAGCAAACTGAAGAGATACAACCTACAACAAATCCATTGTAATTCCTCTTCGCTCTCACATAATATCCTCTCGCTTTCTCACTCAAAATACAGATCTACATAGATGCAATACAGTTCCCTCATATATAGCAAGGGGTTTCATTATAGGGAAAAAGCCCTAAATTAAACATAATTTCTACTGTGAGATCTCCACCTAATGACAGGCCCACATTGACTATGAAATTAGCACATTTCACAAGGAAATTTTACATCTATTTTTAGCTTCAGGGGGGCGGCCCCCGATCCACCCACTAGGGCGGGGGGCTCCCAAAGGTTGCAACCGGCCCCCCTTGCCCCCCCTATAGTGAATATTTTGTGGGTGGTGTTGCCGCCCCATTATGAACTCGGGTCTAATGTGGTGATACCTTTGAATACAAAAGATAATCAGGCTCCACACCCAACAGGATCAGAAACAAAAATCATCTATATGTCTCTCTATAGTTAAATCCAAATATATAGGTGCAGCTAACTGTTGTACACAAATACTATGGATGAAGGAAGCTTTGAAGGATTTCAATCTCCACTATAGCACCCTCTTCTCTCTCAATCTCCTCTCTCTTCCTCACTCACAATATAGATATACATAGACACAATACAATTCCCTCATATATAGTGAGGGGTTGCCTTCTCGGGCAAAAAACCCTAAATTAAACATAACTTCTACCGTCAGATCATCCGCCTAATGAACGGCCCATATTGACTAGAAATTACTAGTCTTTTACAAGGAAAATTTACATCTATTTTTAGCTTCGAGGGTGCTACCCCCAAACCCCCACTAGGGGACCGCTGGCCCTAGGACCCCTCAACCGGGGGGGATTTACCCCTGCAGACCCTCACGGGGGGGACAAGTCTCCCCCACACCCCCACACCCCACGTGGATGGGTGTACAGTCTTCCTGGGGTATACATCCGGCTGAGACCTTTGAATACAAAAGATAATCAGGCTCCACACCCAACAATCTCCCACTTAGAGACTGATTATAGCAACTCCATTGCTGCTTCATTTGCTAGATAATAACTCCACTTTGGAACTGGCTGTTTCTCATCTTCTTCGTCATACTTGAAGACCAATTGAAAGTGAGTAGATTCTTAGTTTCTCCCTGGTTACAACTTTTTTTAACATATCTGCAGGATTATGGTTAGTGTGTCTCTTTTCGAGCTTCAACTGTCCATCTTCCAATGTCGACCGTATGAAATGGTACTTGAGTTGTATATGCTTAGTCTTGGAATCAAATTCAGAGTTCTTTGCAAGATGTATGGCACTCTAGCTATCACTACATAACCTGCCCAACTCCTACTTCTTACCCAATTCATCCAAAAACCTTTGTAACCAAATCATTTATTTACTAGCATCTGTAGGAGCAACATACTCTGCTTCTTTTGTTGAAAGTGCAACAACACTTTGTATTTTTGAGATGCAACTGACAGCTATTCCACCTACAGTAAACACATATCCTGTAGTGCTGCTCCTGTTATCTTTGTCACCTGCCATATATGCATCAACATATCCATCTAGAACAATGTTTGAACCACCAAAGCATAATGCTTGATTTGTGGTACCTCTCAAATACCCGAGAATTCACTTCACCACCATCCAATGTTCTTTCCTTGGATTGCTCATTTACCTGCTTACAACTCCCACTTCATGTGCAATATCAGGCCTTGTGTAGGCCATTACATACATTAAGCTTCCAACTGTTGATGCATATGGAACTTTAGACATATGAGCCATTTCTTCATGAGTCTTGGGACGCACCTCCTTACTTAATTTGAAATGGCTGGCCAAAGGTATACTAACTGGTTTTTCATTCTGCATATTAAACCTTTTCAACACCTTTTCTATGTACTCACTTTGAGACAATGTTAATTTGCGATTCTTCCTCTCTCTAGTTATTCTCATACCAAGGATTTGTTTTGCAATACCCAAATCCTTCATTGCAAATGAGTTTGCCAATTTCCTTTTGAGAACATTTATTTCCTACATGTTAGAACCTACAACAAGCATGTCACCTACATACAATAACAATATAATATAGTTGCCATCAATTTTCCTTTTGAGATAAACACAATGATTAGAGTGACATCTAGTATAACCTTGTTCAGACATAAACCTGTCAATTTTAGATACCACTGCCTTGAAGCCTGTTTTAAGCCATACAAGCTATTCTTCAACCTTCACACTAGTTTCTGCTTCCCTTTTACCTCCTATCCTTGTGGCTGCTGCATATATATTTCTTCCTCCAAATCCCTATGGAGAGAGGCTCTCTTTACATCTAACTTCTCAAGATGCAAATCTTCAACTACTATTAGACTTAGAATAGTTCTGATTGAAGTCATTTTCAGAAGAAGAGAAAATATTTCATCAAAATCAATACCTTTCTTCTACCCAAACCCCTTCACCATAAGTCTAGCTTTGTACCTCTATTTTCCTCCATCTTCTTCCTTCATCCTGTAAACCCATTTATTCTGCAATGTTGTTTTACTTGCAGGCAACCTGACTAAGTCCCTTGTTTGGTTATGTGCTAAGGAGTCCATATCTTCTTTCATGTCTTGTTCCCACTTCTTCCTGGCTTGTACCTGCACTGCTTCTTCATAACTTTCTGGTTCAGCAGAGTCAGTCAACAATAAATAATATAATGAAGTAGAGTATCATTCAGGGGGTCTACTTATCCTGGTAGATCATCTAACACCACTTTCAGGTGTTTGAAGTGCTTGTTGCTATTGTGGTTGTTGTTCTGGCTATTGATCATTATGATATTCATGCACCATCACTTTTCCTGTGATACAGTCAAGCACTGTGTATTCTCTGTTTTCTTTTTCCTATTTCTTTTCCTCCAACTCATTCTTATACAAGACCTCTTCATTGAATATTAAATCTTTGCTCCTAATGATTTTGTGATTTTCATAATCATATAAGCGATAACCAAAATCATTAACACCATATCCAATAAAGGTACATTTCTTTGATTTTGCCTCAAGCTTTGTTCTATTTTCTTTGTTAATGTGGACAAAGGCTTCACATCCAAAAGTCTTTAAAAATGAGTAGTTTACCATTTTACCTATCCATGCCTCCTCTGGAATACCAACATCCAAGGAACTTGAAGGCCCTTTTTTTATTAGAAAACAACAGTATCTACAGCATCTACCCAAAATTATAAAGGCAATCTTGCATGCAATCTCATGCACCTTGCACGCTCCATGATTGTCATGTTAATCCTTTCTCACACACCATTTTCTTGTGGTGTTTCTTGAATTGTCTTCTCTCTACCAATTCCATTCTATGAACAGTACCTATCAAACTCTTTGCTGCAATATTCACCTCCATTGTCTGATCCGAGACACTTCAACATTTTCCCTATCTCATTTTCAACCAAAGCTTTCCATTTCTTGAAAGTGTCAAACACATCAAATTTATCTCGAATACAATAAATCCAGGTTTTTCTAGTTTTGTCATCAATAAAAGTAACATAATAATGAGAGCCACCAAGAGATGATACCTGAACAGGTCCCCATACATCAATATGCACAAGCTCTAATTTTTTGCTCTTCTTTTCTTTCCCAACTCTAAGGAATCTGACTCTATTTTGTTTTCCATAAACACAATTCTCACAGAATTTTAAATCAACTTACTTCAAACTTGGCAACAAATTTCTCTACTGAAGAATCTGCATCCCCTTCTCACTCATGTGCCCGAGCCTATGATGCCACAATTCCGTATCTTCTCGTATAGAGGTTAAAGCATTAACAGAATTAGAAATACCATTGGATAAATACAATGTACCAACCTTTTCTCCTTTCTGTATTACCAAGGATCGTTTGGCGACCTTCCAAGCTTTATCTGTGAAAGTTGTCACACAACCTTCACCGCCTAACTACCCTGTTGAAATCAGATTTTCTTCCGATCTGGAACATGCCTTACCTCCTTTAGTAGCCATCGGTTTCCATTATATTTTTTTACAAGAACCTTACCCATTCCAACAATTTTATAGGGTTTATCATCACCCAAACGGACTTGTCCAAAATCTTCTTGAACATAGTCATGAAAATATTTCTTATCAGGTGTGGCATGGAATGAGGCCCTTGAATCTACTACCCAAGAATTAGTAATATTTTCGAAAGAAAGAATCAAAGCCTCTTGTAACACCTCACTTGTCACATTTTCTTCATGATTTTTTTCTTGCTGTGCATCTCCTTCTTTTCCCTTCAGAGATCTATAGTCTTTCTTCAAGTGTCCTTTCTTTCCACATTTCCATCACACTATCCTCGATCTAGACTTGGATCTGCCTTTCCTTGATTTACTGCGATATCTTGAGCTCTTTCCTCTTTCCATTTTTCCTCCCCTAGACTCTTCACTCAAAGCATTACCTGATGTCTCACCGGAGCTTTTCCGTCATATTTCCTCACTAAGGATTGCACTGACAACATCATCAAACTTTAAAGTACTATATCTAGAGACAAAATTACTAATGGAAACAACTAAGTCATTCCAACTTTCTAGCAATGAGCATAGAAATAAAAGAGCTCTAAATTCATCATCAAAGTTTATGCCTACAGAACTTAAATGACTTGTAAATATATTAAAATCATTTAAATGATCAGTGATAGATCCACCTTCTGACATCTTCATATTAAATAAATGCTTCATAAGACGTACCTTATTTGAGGCCGACGATTTTTCATATAGTTTGGCTAATGCCGACATTAAACCTTGTCTTGTCATTTCCTTCGAAATATTAAATGGTATCGATGCTGCTACGCACAGTCGTATTGTTCCAAGTGCCTTCCTGTCGAGAATATCCCATTCTGTGTCTGTCATACTCATTGGCTTCTTTGTCTTTCCGCTCAATGGTAGGTACGGATCTCTCTGATACAGATAATATTCCATTTGCATCTTGCATAATTGGTAGTTTTGGACATTGAATTTTTTGACCCTAAACCTACCATCTTCCGCAATTTCTCCCACTCGAACTAGGAATCCTTCTTTCATGTGAGTTTACCAGCCAAATAGACCTTCAGCTCTGATAGCAGTTGTTAGAAAATTATATATTACGGAGCAATGGGATACAAAAAATATTGCAAAAATACAAACACATAAAATGCATAAAACAAGAGAGACACATATATATGTGGTTCACCCAGTTTGGGCTATGTCCACGAAGATACAGACAATCCTTCTTTTATTATATTATCCACCAAACTGAAGAGATACAGCCTACATCACATCCACTCTAACACCCTCTTCTCTCTCAATCTCTTCTCTCTTCCTCACTCAGAATACAAATATACATAGACGCAATACAATTCCCTCATATATAGTGACGGGTTGCTTTCTAGGCAAAAAACCCTAAATTAAACATAACTTCTACCGTCAGATCATTTGCCTAATGAATGGCCCATACTGACTAGAAATTAGTAGAGTTTTACAAGGAAATTTTACACATATTTTTAGCTTTGGGGGCACTACCCCCAAACCCCCGCTGGGGGACCACTGGCCCCCAGACCCCATCCATGGGGGATTTACCCCCCCCCCCCCCCCCCGCTGGAGGGGTGTACAATCTTCCTGGGGTATACATCCGGCTGAGACCTTTGAATACAGAAGATAATCAGGCTCCACACCCAACATATTTTTCATGCTTATTTTGATGTAGGTTACATTAGTTAAATGATCAAAGTGAGTTGTTTTGGAGAGTCACAAGAATGATGCATCCTTAGAACAACTTGGAAAAGTCATCTTCATCATTCAGCTACTTGGATTGGTTTACTAGTTCAAAAATATAGAATTTCTGGAAGTCCCTTGTAAAATAGTAGTACTTCAACAAATTCAGAAATGCATCATTATGGAAGGAGGAATAGAGGAATTAGTAGTAGAATAAGGGACAAGTTTATCTTATCTTGAAAGAAAAATGGTACTGAAGGAAATCTTGTAGAAGCAAAAATATTGAATACAATGGTTAATTAAGGGTGAGAAAAAGCTCCAAATTCTTCCATAAATCAATGGTCAAATATTGAAACCACAACCAAATATTCTCTCTCCTAAATAAAGAGGGGAAAAATCATAGTTTATAATGTTATGGAAGAAAATCTAGTTCATTTCTATGGCTCCCTTATTACAAAATTACAAAGTAATAGGTTGCAGGCCATACAGAAGATGGTATGAAAAAGTTTGTTCTTAAGTCAAATACTCAAGAAGACTTGGAATATTTAGCTCTCCATTGAAGATACCGGAATATATATTAAAATGTATGAATGCAAATAATGTTACAAATGAGAGTGAGGGCCTGCTTATATACCCTAGGCAGTTACCTCTTCATGGAAAGTCATGTCCCATTTAGACATGCCTCTAAAGTACTAATTACAAATAACTTAATCATTATTACAACTATCAACATTATTTATATTTATATATTTATATATTGTTATATATATATATATTATTCATAACAGAGGATCATCTTAAATATTAACCCGAGATATTCCAAAGCTAGTCAAATACAATGAAACAAATTCTTTATGAGTGAAATATTCTTTGTTGAAGTTGAGGAAGTAGTAATGATCACGCTAAAAAATAAAGCTTCAGGACCAGATGACTTCACCACTAAATTTTTCCAAGAATGCTAACATTTTCTAAAATAGGAACTGCTTGACATGGTAGATGAATCATTGATCACAACTTTTATTCTTCCAAAACTTAATCTAACTTGCCTTGTTCTCGTCCCAAACTTTAATCAAGCAAATGATACCTATAGCTTTCATATAATTGCACTGTGAAATTTGGTCTAGAAAATAATTATGAAGTTTATAGAAAAGCATCTAAGGTCTCTTCTTTCATCCTTGATATCCCTAGAGAAAAAAGGTTATGTAGAAGGAAGGAAACTTTTGGATGGCATTGTGGTTTCTTATGAGGTGATCCACTCTTGGAAAAAAATTCCAAAAAGCAATGTATTTTAGTAACATTTTAATATTTTGATAAACATAGTTGGTCATACTTATATCATGTTTTGAAATCTTTCGAATTTTCTAAATAATGGTCTAGTTAGGTAGGCTCTCCTTTTTCCTCTCCTTTCTTTTCCATATTTTTCAATGGATCTCTCTCCTCCACCTTCATATCCCCTTCGGGTATTTAGCGAGGAGATCATGCCATCCCCTTTCTCTTGATTTTGGTTGTTAAGCACCTTAGAATATCTTTACAAACCATTGTTTCCGAATGGTTTCTTAAAGGCATTCAACTCTTTGGAGAATATATTAATACTTCTCTCGTAAGAAATGTTTTGATGCCACCCTGCTTATTGTCTCAAGAATGGTATTGGAGGATGTTATGCTGAATTATATTATTTAGGATTTTATGCAGGTTGGAGGTACCTCCTTTAATATTTCCAAATCATAGACATTTTTCTTCAATACCCACCCTATTGTCCAAGGACACATCTTGTGTATCTTGGGTTATTAGAGAAGATATCCTCCTACAAAACATCTTAGAGCACCTCTTTTTGAAAGTTACCTTAAATCTAAATATTGGTATGATATACCGTAAAAATATGTGATAAGATCGATTCTTGAAACTTTTTTTCTCTTAAATTAGAAGGATGACTAGCACTCCTCAAACATCTTCTACATTCCATCCCTATCTATCTTTTCATTTCTTTGGCCACTCCAAAGGTAATTCTTCTCTCCATTAAAGGAAACAATAATCATTCCTATCAGTTGATGCTTCCCTTGAAAATAAGTAGTCTCTAGTCTCTTGGGGCAAGTTGTATCTTCCCAAGCTAAAAGGTGGTTTAGGATTGGAGGATGTAAAAATCCTCGGCAAAGTATTTGGTGCCAAAACATGATGGCAAAGGATATAAGGTGGTAAAATATAAAACAAAATATGGAATAATAAATATAATCATAGTTTCTTCCTCCAAAAGTAAATATATCTATAATATCTGCCCTAGGTTTTTCCATTCGGAACCTTATTAATGAAAACAAAATGATCATCTAGCAACACATTTTTTGGGAAGTCTAGGATGGAAAACATTCCCTCTATTAGGTTGACTCTATGAATTAGATTTCCAAGCTCCATGACATGCTAATCTACTTGAATCTAATGGAAATGATCCATGTTAAGGATTTTTTTGATGTCGAGCATTAATATAAAGTTAGCTTCCCCCTCTCTCCCTAGTGAAAATTTAAAGCTAGCAAAAAATCACCATCAGTAATATCCCAAATTGATTGGAATAAGTTCTATAATGATTTACAAAGTAGGATAATCCCCATCCTTGATGACATAGAAAAGTTGCAGTGGGGACATTGATCTGCTCATTTACAGTTAAGGAATCATACCGTCTTTCTCTAGGTCATGAGCAGTTAACTATGAAGTACATTTACAAAATGATTTGGAACCAAAATATATCAACCAAAGTTACTTATTGCATCTAGCTTCTAGTGATATAAGTAAATATTACATGGGATGAAGTAATCAAAAGGGGTTTTGTGTATTTTTCCTTATATCCATTATGACATGTAGCTCATGAGGATGTATAAAACCTCTTCAATTATTATGCTTTATGAGAAGCCAATTCGACTCAAGATCTTGTTTTTTCGCCAATCCTAGATAGTTGAAAACAATATTGTGGACACCTAGAAGCTTGGTTCTACTTCTCTTTCCAAAATACCATTTTAATAAAGTGGGTTTTCCTTGTAGGGTTCCTATTTTGGTGAAGGACATGAATCTTAGAATATTTCTCGACCAAATATCCTCTAACGACCCTATCTAGAATAGAATAATTTATTATATCAATAAAACTATTCTTGTTTAGATTTGGTATTAGGATGATTGGATCTCCTAGCCCTCTAAGACTCCTATTATCTACAAAATTTTCTCACCGTCAACCAACTCCTCTTGCAATCCTCCTTCACCTTCCCCTTCCATTTTGCCTCTCCATCCACCCTCACTTATAAGTTTGATTTTTTGATAGTGCATCTAGGGGAACCTATGAATTTATGTTTATGGAACTATCTTTCGTAAGAATCAAGGACAAGCTCTCTTCTACTATGATTGAGCCATGGGTCATAACACTAATAATGTTGTAAATCTATTTTCTTTATAGACAAGATTATTTCATGCCATATACAAAGTGTGTCTCAACCTTTGATAGAAGGTATTCCTCAAATGGTCGTGAACATGATTACACACCTAATCAATGGCTCTAGTCCTAAAAAACATTAAATCAATAGCTAGTCCCTGTAAAAGTATTTTTTTCACATATATTCTCTAATCTCTTAGCTTTCAATAGTAACTACCTCTTGTGTGAAAATCTAGTTATAAACAGGTGCATTTCCTTTTCAATATTGGTTGGGTTATCCTAGGTCTTTGTCTTCCAAAGAGGTAGCCTCGTATCCTAACAACTCCATTATAAAATATTTTACCACCTTGGTTTTGAAGGACCAAGACACTCAAGAAGGGGTGGAAGGGAAGTGACAAGAGGTGTGGCAGGTGGAAACCCATCATACCCTGAGTAATAGAGGGGAGTGACATGGCTAACATCCTCCCCAATTACATAAATACATGGCGTGTTAACTTATTGTAGAATAATGTGATCTAAGCGATGCAGAAATTCCATTATTTACAACCACATGTGAGTTAATTGTAATTGATATGGCCCTATGATGGTTTGGATGATAAAGGATTGGTGCTTTAGTAATAAGAGGAATTATGAGGTTTGGATCGTTGTGTTGACTAGTAAATTAGGCATTAGTTTGGCTTTACTTCCGTCATCTTGATCAAGCTTTTTAGTTTTAGAGGTTGTTTAAATGTGTTTAGGTAAAGTTATCCTTGCTTCACCTTAAATAATCCTAGGTCTTCCTTCTACACTACTATATTTTCTTTGGGAGAGGGCCTAGTCCCCACCTCCCACTAGTTGAGCAACCAAAGTAGTGGTTTGTTGGATGAAAATGGTGATTATTAGGATTTCTCTTGCACTCAGCTGTCTCTCAGTATGAGATTATCTTCAATTCTTGACACATAGTATGGAACTTATGGATTGGAATAGATTTTTTTCTTTCATGTGTGATCCAGTTCCTTTGAGACTAGGTTAAGTGAAGCCTCCATGAGCTTTAACTACCTCAGGTATCTCATTTCTGGTTTTTTTCTCACTATTTGACATGCAATTTTACTGGTTCATTCTTAGTATGTTTTCAAGGTTGGTGTTTCTTTCTTCTCTTGGGGGAATTGTCACTAATGTGAGATATCTTTTCCTTTGTTTACTAGAATTTTTTTCTAACCACACTCCCTTACACTATTTTCTTTCCCTCATGATCCCTATTTTATTTCTCCTAGATTCCCCTCTCCATTTTGGCGCATTCTTGTATCGTTTCTCCCAATGCCTAGGAAAAGGTCTTTCTCCCACAAGGCAGTTGGTGGTAAAGGATACTTCAATACCATTTGAGCCCATAGAACAGCCCAATTTTTAGACAGGTTATACTACTCTTAGACCCTCATACAACTACAATAGGAAATCCATGTAGATGAGGAGGAAATTACTTATGATAAAGGATACCATTTTGATTCCAAGGTTCTAGCTCCTATTTCTTATTAGGCACTCAATATGGGGAACACAAGAGGAAGGAGAACCCAATATATCCATACTAACGATATTTTCTAGCATTTAGAATCATTTCTTGTGAGATTTTTGTTGGACAAGAATGGCCCTAAAGATGAGATCCTCTATTGAATGGAGGAATTGCAATTTTTATTTTAGGACATACATGATTGTATGGATCATTTTTAAATTCCATTTTCTATGGCACGGGATCAACGTCATAGAAGGTGTAGGGAATTCTTAACCCATAAACATCTCCACCTCATCTTGACTTCCTACATTTTTTTAGTAATGATTACAATTACTATTTTTATGTTTTCGATTGTTAATTTTGTTATCCTAGACATTGGGTATATGTTAGTTGTTGGTACGTACTATATTTTTATCACGCCATGGTCTTTTGAGTATATTTACTGTCATGGTAAACATATTTATATTTATCTAAATTTTCATACAAAAACATTGTTGTTCTTACTCTAGTGTACTTTCAATCTAAAAATCCAAAATAAAAAACATAATTATGTTATCTATACTCATTTACCAATAAAAATCCTAATTTATAAAATATAAAAAATAAATATTGATAAATATTCAATTAATTCTAATTCCACACATATTTAATCAGAATGAAATCTTACTAATTAAGGGACATTAATTTACAAAAATGAGTTACTAAATAGATCATTCTTAAGTAAAATCTAAGGGAAAATTTACGAAACATTCTAGAATTCCTATATCTATCCACTAACGTGTCTAAATAACTTATTATTATTATTATTATTGTTATTATTATTATGTAAGGATGAGATAATTTGTTAATTTTAGTAAGTTTAATTACTTGCACTTTTAAAAACAAAAAAAAAAACTTTATTTTATAAGTATTTTCAAAATCAAAACAAGATTTACATTTTCCATTAATTATTTTATCAACACTATTTTCCAATTGAGCTTGATCTATAAAATATTAACTGGGACATTTCATCACAATAAATATAATAAAATAACTTAAACCTATATTATGAAGGATAATTTTTTTACATCGGATTCTTTAATACTTGATTTTATATTTAAATGGATGAAATAGCTAAAATTCAAGACATATAGAATAAAAATGACGTATGCACACCATCCATAATAGACACAAGTTTTACCCAAGAGACCTTTATCGGGGAAAACCTATCTAGAAGGTGAGATTGCTCTACTCTCTTTCGTCTAGTATGGAAATATCGAAGTACAAAGGAATGGGTACTCTTTATGGAGTTACATGATACTTGTGGCCTATAAGGCTACTATATAACCTTAACCCCCTATATTATACTCTCTAATGTTTTGTGAAAATTCTATTAAAGTTATTGGTTTATATTCATCTACATTTTTAGATTATTTGTCTAATGTAAATTATTTACGACAAACTGAATAAAAACACAACTTCGATTTTAACAAAAAATAATCACAAGAACCAAGAAAATAACACACATAAAAATTGGACACTAGAATTTTTGGAGAAATTATCCTTGGAAAACAAACTGAATGGATAACTAGTTCTGCAGATTATGGTTTATTTTGTTTCTTCTGAAAATCAAGGATTATATAGAATGCTTTCTTCACACTAGAAAAGCCCTGAAAAAATACTTCATTCACATTCACTCACCAAATCAAACTAGAAAATCAATAATTTCCCTCTGCAAACCAACTCATCCTCTCCCAAACTATTTGCAACCCCTCCTACAACTCGCACTAGCTATCTAGAAAATAAAATTTTCCCTACAGAAACTCACATTGTTTCTGCAAATCAAGCTCAAGTAAATATTGCCTCTATAAAGTCGATAAACTAACCCAGACTACCTCCAGGTAATAGTTCCAATAATTGGCAATTAAAATGTCTCTGCCAACTCGCACTTGATAGACAAGAACTATGAAGAATCTCTCTAGAAATTCTCTCCTCGATTATCTTGTTGAAAACCCTACTGTTTATGTCTCCCACATTATCATTGTTCCCTTGCCATGAATACAAATCTTCTTGTTCAAATGATCTCCAAGAACCCCATCTATATTTTATTATAATCTCTCGTGGACGAATTAATGGCCACAATATAACTCCAATTGACGGCTAAGATAATCTTGACTTCTAAAGATAACTTTTCTATAAATATCAAGAGAAACATTGATTTGTCTCAAATAATCCCAATAAATTAACCCATTTCCATAAGTTAAACTTTGGAAAATAATTAAAAATAGTTAATGAAATCTAATTAATACATTTCACTTAGAAAAGTTTTCTAGGTATTGGAGATAATTAATACACCTATGTTCCTAGCCTTATAAACACTATCTAAAACTACAAAACTTGTCTGAGCTACAAAACATACCACTGCTTCTTAGTGATGAAGGTGTTCTACATGACTCCCAACTTATCCCTCAAGAAAAAAAACTTTGCTTTACCCAAGGAATTCATTAGAATGCTCGCAACTTGCTGACCTATGGAAACATACTATAGTCAAACCGATCTACATTTTACACAATCCTTGATGAAGTGGTATCTAATGTTGGTGTGTTTCAACCTATCATGAAACACTAGATTCTTAGATAGCTTTATGCAACTCTAATTATCGTAATAAGTACTAGTCGACTCCAACCCATGACCAAATAATGCCACTAGAAACTTTTGAAGCCATATAGCCTTACATGTAGCCATGCTTGTTTCCCTGTATTATAATTTTAAAAAATCATTTCCATGGACTTATGATTCCTATTGTACCAAGAGAGAAATCCTAATCCAATACCAAGGCAACACCATGAAGTTCGTTTCTAATCCACTGCACTAGCAGACCAATTTTCATTTGTATAACCCATCAAACTATCATTGTTGCCTCAAGAATAATTCAAACAATACTCGACTATAACTTGTATATAAAGGAGCACATGATTCACTCTTGTCCAATGTACCCACTCAGGCTAAACCATGAAATAAATGAGAGTGTTTCCTTCGGTTGACTAGATACATTAGAGAGCCAATAAGTTGTCCATACAAGGTGGGGTCCACTACATCATTCGTTAATGCATATATATTCCTCCAATTGGTAATAATAAGAGTAGACATGGATCTACAGTCCAACATCCTAAATTTATTCATAATCTCCATAACATATCTCCCTTAACCAAGGCATATATCTCCATTTGTCTGTCATACCTCCAAACCCAAAAAATAATGCATCAGTCCCACATACTTCAGTTTGAACTCTTCTTCTAAGTCCCACTTGCAATCATCTATGAGCTCTCGTAACCCTGTCAAAATAGATAATCCACATATAATACGAGAATGAGAGGCTCACCTCCTACAATCAAATACTAGAGGTTTGAGTCTTCCTCACTTTTCACGAAGCCTATCTTCTACAAGTAATTATCAACCTAACCATACCATGCTTTGCGATCTTTCTTGTGTCGATATAACAATATCTTCAACTTGAATACATGAGTATCCCTCCCAAGCATCTCAAATCCCCCTGGTTTCTTAATGTACACCTTCTTTTATATCGCTTCATTTAAAAAAATTATCTTGGCATCCATTTGGTGAATCTACCATCCCATCCGTGTTGCTAGATAAAGCACAACCCTAATGGAAGTTTATCTCGCCATTAGTGGCAGTATCCTCATAGTCTATGCCCTCCTTTTGAGAAAAATAATTTTCCATGAACCTATCCTTATAATTCTCTGAATGCCATCTACAATGTGTTTGATCTTATAGATCCAATGGGAACTAACCACTTCCCTATCCAACATGTTGTGGGTGTGTTATATACATTCCATGACTAGCCCCATGTGAGGGGGGTTAGAGGGATGGTGACATTGTGTCCTTCGCTATGTTAGGATCAACAGGGGGGGAAATAGCCCCCCTATTAAGGGGTTTGAAAGGGGGATGTAGCCCCTGTGCATGCGGTCTGGGGCAGCACCACGAGATTTTTTTTTTGGACCCTATATTAGGTGGGCAGTGTGACACCTTCCTCCCACATCTACCCAAGTAACCAGCCAACTATGGTAAACATGTGATGAGAGGATACTATGATAAGATTCAACTTGATGTGTGACCTTAAGGAAGTGGAATTGATGGAAAAAAAACACACGGACCTTCCACATCAGCTATAGGACTCCCAAGGACCATCTCAACTACTCCCGTATCTAGCTCTAGGGTCCCACTAAGGTTTTAGAACACTTGACCCCCAAAATATCCCATGATATGGACCTGACAATAGCTAGAAGGCTATGGATGATCTCATGTGAAGGCATGCCAACGTCCAAGGACTATTTTTCCCATTGTTGTGCCAATTTGCTAAGGATTTGAGCTAATTTTTCAGGCCCAGAGCCTAGGTCACTGCCCAGAATTGAATAACACCTTCAAAATAGAAAGATAATAGGGAAACAATGATGAAAATGTAGATACTTGAATAAACCTTTAATATGACCCCCACTACCCATGACAAACATTTCATCAAACATATTACAAATATGTAATCTAGAGGTGTAAACAACATATTTAAGCATAAGGGTCTCATAGTTATTTGAGAATCTCTATGAAGCATTGTTCCCAAATATCATTTGTTGCATTGTCATCTATTAGCTCATAGATGTACATTCTTCATTCATTTCAGGTAAAAAAATGATGAGATCCATAAGTAGCCACTATCATAAAACATATACATAACCAGCATAATAGCAACAAAAATACCAAGAAAATCAGAACCATCTGATCCACAACATGGAAAATTTTAAACATGGGAAATTATATTGATGTTTAAAAACATTGGTGAATCTCACTAGTTCCTAATATTCAAACTATAAAATGTTTATTGATGTATTTTAAAAACTATTTAAATTTATAATTCTTTTATATATAGTCTCTATATAATGTTAGCAATTTCTAAGGTAAAATAAACTTATATTGTAAAATTTCGGTGAATCATTTTTATAATAAATGAAAATTGGTGAATCTTGTTTTTGGAAAAATCATCGAAAATTAGCCCACCTACGAATATTAGCCCCTAATTTTTTCCATGATCCACATATAAACCAATATAATACTCATATAAATACAAGGATAAATAACTTCATATTGATGATACAAAATCCAATTTCAGATGGGACTACCACATTCCACCCGACCATAGAATGGTTGAGCCAAATACCTCTTCAACAATTCACCGCCATGCCATATTCCAAGCATAAATGTGGGACTCAAACCAAGATAATCAACTAGGGAAACCAGAGGCTAAACCGTAATCCACCCCAGATCACAAGGCCAACACAATAAACATGTAGTAAAAGGCTTTACCATGATCTCCACCCGATCACTAGGCCAAGCAGGCATGGATTCCACCATATTTCTCCACCTAAACCATGAGGAATTTTCTTGTCTCCTATTCTCTCAGGTTTTACTGCAATCCACACCAAATATTAGGACCTAAACCAAGACCCACTCTCCAGGCTTTACCACATATCCCAACCCGATATTACAAGACCCAACAGAGAGCAATCCACCTCTTTGATTTATCGTATATCCTGCCATTCACATGCAAGGATTCCTGGGCCCAACGAGGCAGCACAATCCTAGCTTTACCAAAACCCACAGTCTGGCTCAGGGTTTACTAGACTAGTGGCTATATCGTGATCCATAGTCAAGTTCAGGGACACTAGGATATATGCTATATCATTCGTAGATCCAATTAAATTAACATTGAATCCATCCAGAAATCTAGCTCAACTATAACATGAGAACCCCATCACACCATGGCTATCCAGAAAAATGGCAAGGCTAGGTTGAAAACACTACGACACCTGGAAAAAACCATGACATAACATCAAAATAACCACATGCAATGTCATGCATGCGAAATCTAGTAGGGAAAATACACATGTAAATCGATACCTGCAAAGAATATTGTTGTAGCTTCTTGATCCTACTCTTCCTTGCTTTCTCCTTCCTTCCTCTTTCCTTCTTTACCTTTACTGATCCAATGCCAAAATGATCGAAGAAAACTCTAATTGTCCAAGAGTGAGAGAGAGAGAATAATGAGAGAGCTCCAAAAATGAAGTAACAAAAGGTTACAAATTGATCCTCATAAGCCTTTTTATCAATTAAGCCTCTCTTTTCTTCATTTTCAATTATTTTCATTCATTTTCCTCCTCACATGAAACCTGTGACCTTTCACCTTCCTTTTCTCCTAATTTCCATTATTTTCATAAATAAATGTACCAAAAAATTCATTTTGCCTTTTCAAAGCCTTTTCCTCTGCCTCTGCCAATTTTCTTAGCCACAATAAACCAAATGAACACTCACTATGATGTTTTGCCAAACATTAAACTTGGAATAAGTGTCCCTTCAATTGTGGTTATTAGTTTTGCCTTTATTAACTTTTATTACACTGAATTTTCATCAGGGCTATGACAAAACCCTCCCCCTTGGGGGACACCATCCTTGATGTTCAAAAACACCTATACCTCATCAAAACCACTAAAAAGGGAACATACTGCCCATGGAGCCTTAAAACATAGCTCGATGGAGTGTTTACAATGATCACCCTTCTAAAAATCAAACCAACATGAAAACATAACAACATCACAACTATAATGACATGACACCCATACCACTTATTAGAGCCTTATAACATAGCTCAGGGCAGTATTTACATCCATATGCATATGTACATATACTGAAGCATCATCAAACATGTACCAAAACATATACCAAAGACATACACCAAAATTGCTTTGCCTCAACCGGAAAACAATGAAGGATGTGTAGCCTGCATCTGATTTTTCATCTCCCATATAGCTTCATTAGGCCCAATGTGCTTCCACTACACTTTAACATGCTCGATTGTTTGGTTTCGGAGCATGAGCACCTTTTTTCTGCAATATACACTGAGGCTTTGGCTGGAATTCTCCATCTAGTTGAACCTGCAATACAGACTAGTTAATTAGTTGATCAACATCTTTAACATACTTCTTAAGCAATGAAACATGGAAAACATCATGGACTTTCACTTTCAGAGGCAGTGCAATTTGATAGGCTACTGGCTCTATCCTCTCGATAATACTGAAGGGTCCACAAAACCATGGTGCCATCTTGGCACATGATCTAATCTACAAGGAGCTCTTCTTTGGTTTGATGCATAAGTACAATTGTTTCCCAACCTAGAACTCCTTGAGCAACCTATTCCGATCTTCATAGCTCTTCTGCCTATCCTGCTTCATTTAGATTCTTCTTTATAAATTTCATTTCCTGTTCCATGTCGACCAGCATGTCTGGTCCAATAAACACCTTGTTATCAGGGTCACTCCAACTGATGGGAGTATTGCAACTCTACCCATACAATTCCTCAAATAGACTCATCTTCAAGTACTCTTTCTATCGATTTTTATAAACAAACTCTACCAGTCGAAGATACTCTTTCCAGTTTTTCTTTTTATGCATCACGTACATCGTTAATATGTCCTCTAATATCATGTTGATCCTCTCAGTTTGTCCATCTGTCTGCGGATGATAAGTTGTATTGAAGGCCAATTCTATGCCAAAACCTGCAAACAAATCCTTCCAAAACTTGGAAGTGAACTTTGCATCCCTGTCTAACACAATATTCTTTGGAACTCCATGAAATATGACCACATATCTGATGAATACTTGTGTTACATCGTTAGCTGAGAATGTAGACCTCACTAGAAAAAAGTCCACAACCGTTGTCAACCTGCCCACAACAACCAAGATGGAATCATGTTGTCTCACTGTCCTCGGTAACCCTTTTATAAAATCCATGGAAATGAAATCCCATTATCATTATAGAATCACAATTTACTATGGTAGTGCACCTGGATGATTACACTCTACCTTCACAGGTTGATAATCAAAACACCTATCCACAAACTCTACTACATCCTTCTCCAGATTCGGACAATAATAAAATTTCTTCACTGCAGTCAATGTCTTTTGATATCCTAGCCGACTTGAATATGGTTTCACATAAAACTCCCTCAAGGTCACCTTCTTGTGATCACTAATGTCTAGCACATATATCATGTCTCTAAATCTAACTAATCCATCCTGTGCACCTGCACATGTACCTATACTACTACCTGTACCTACACCTGTACTACTACTTATACCTGTACCACTACATGTACCTGTACCTTTACTCTGCTGTAAACTATGCAAAATATCCATATACCTAACATCCTATTGACCTGCCTGCAAGATCCTATCCTCTAAGTCTGTCCCATAGGAGCTCATAACTACTAAGTGATTTACATGTACCTTCCTTCTAAGAGAATTTTCCACACTATTTTTCCTTTCTTTGATGTACTTCATCTTGAATTAAAACTCATTGATTATGGGAAACCATCTATCTTCTCGGGCATTCAAATTTAGTTGGTCAAAGAAATACCTCAACCCAATGTGATCACTCGTTAGTACAAACCTCCTGCCAAGAAGATAGTGCCTCCACATATTTAATGCATGTGCAATCGCTGCTAACTCAAGGTCATGTCTTGGTATTTCTACGCATGCTCATTTAGTTTCTGTGACTCATAGCATACCATGTATCCTTCTTGCATAAGGAGCCCACCAAGTCCTCTCTCGCAAGCATTTGTATGTACTAGAAACTCGTTGTCCAGATATGCAATATTTAACACTAGATCATGTGTTAACAACTACTTAATCTGCTCAAAACTTGCCTCACACTCCTCTATCCATTGAAACTACTTACATATTCTATGTAAAGTTGTTATAAGATAAGTGATTTGCAAGAAGTTCTTGATGAAACTCCTCTAATAACTTGCCAACCCCATGAAGGATCTCACCTCATCCACATTCCTAGGGGCTACCCACTCCATGATGGCCCTTATATTTTTAGGATCCACCACTATACTGTAAGAACTCTGGACACCACATATCTCCATAATGGTATGATATTGTCCACTTTGGGCCTAAGCCCTCATGGATTTGTTTTTGGGCTTTACCCCCAAAAGGCCTCATACCAATGGAGATATTTGTCCATCCTTATATACCCCTGATTCCTTCCCACTCTAGTCAATGGGACTTTGGTCGTATACCCAACAATCCTCCCCTCAAACAAAGGACCATCGAGCCTCCCCTCAAACGATTATCCATCCATCCACTCCCTACCAACCAAGATTCTCCGCTCCAATGCGTTGGAAGCACATGCCTTACATGGAGCACCACCTGCCTCAAGAGCTTGCTCTATGCCAGGTCAACTCCTCTTCACCGTGTTGGGACCCGGACACGTCCACGAAGAATCCAGAGCACACCGCCTATCTAACCGAGCTCATCCACGGATCCCATCATGATATTACCAGGGCCCACCACCTTCGTTCGGCATTGTGAGGATTCATCCACTTGGCTAACTTCGGAACTTGGCTTTGATACCACTTGTAAGAACTGTGGACACCACATATCTCCATAATGGTATGATATTGTCCACTTTGGGCCTAAGCCCTCATGGATTTGTTCTTGGGATTTACCCCCAAAAGGCCTCATACCAATGGAGATATTTGTCCATCCTTATATACCCATGATCCTCCCCACTTCTAGTCAATGTGGGACTTTGGTCGTATACCCAACATATACCCTCCTTGGAAACAACATGTTCCAAATAGTGTACCTCCGTCTTAAAGAAACTACACTTGTTTAGCTTACTATACCACTCATTCTCTACTGACAACCTCAACACTATTTCTAAATGCTTGACATGCTCTTTATCATTCTTATAATATATCAATATGTCATCAATGAACACAAGAACAAAATTATCCAAATACGAATGCAACACACTATTCATCAAGCACATAAATGTAGTTGGAGCATTAGTAAAACCTAATGGATCTACAACAAACTCATAATGCCCATACGTAGTCCGGCAGGTTCTCTTGTAAATGTCCTCCTCTTTTATTTGTACCTGGTGATATCCTGATCTCAAATCAATATTCGAAAACACTACTTCTCCCTTCAAATGATTGAACAAGTCATCTATCCTTGACAACCGATACATTTTCTTGATGGTCACTTTTTTCAACTGCCTATAGTCAATGCACAATCTGAGAGTACCATCCTTCTTCATTACAGACAATACTAGTGTTTCCCAAGGTGATAAACTTGGCCTAATGTATCCCTTTTAAAACATTTCCTTCAACTATAACTTCAAATCTACCAACTCAGGTGTGCTCATCCTATAAGGTGATTTTGATGTTGGAGTTGCCCCTGGCATTAATTCAATAGAAACATCTAATTCCCTGTGAGGTGGAAACTGTGAAATCTTCTCAGGGAATACATCCTGAAACTATGGTAGAACTGGGTACCTATGCAAAATATATGTACCCTCAACTTCCTTACCTTTGTCGCTAGAAATATGTATGATAGATAACACACACCCTTTTCTCTGACTACAATTTTCCTGCATAACTATCACTATCCAAACTGAAGTGGCTTTCATTTTTCCCTGTAAGGCTCTTGGTTTCCCATTGTCATCCACATACTCAATGGCTTTGTCATAACAATCCACCTTGGTTCTATGAAGGTACAACCAATACATGCCGAACAATATACTGTATGATCCCAATGGTAATAAATTCAAATGTGCTATGTTAGGAATACCATTCAAATCAAATGCACAAGCTCTTACCCAATGATTAAATCACTTCTTTGTACCTGTATCCAACTGAGCTAACCAAGATTTCACATACAATTCCTTAATCAAACCACACTTATTAACTAGGTCAGCACTAACATAGCTATAATTAGATCCAGGGTCAATCAAAATAGAAATAACTTGATCACAAAGCTTACCATTCATCTCAATGATAGATTCCTAGTGGTCTTCGTGTTTGTTATCCAATTTTGCATAGATACAAGGAATGCTTTGACCAACATACTCAACAGCCTATGCCTCCTGTCCACTATATATCTTAGGCCTACCACCCTGATTCTATGAGAAATCTCTCTTGAGGTGCTCCTTACCACATGTCCAACACTACAACTAAGTAGTACGCTCACCTCTATGTAGTTGTTGTGACCCATGTCCTTGTCTCATTACATTGAACCTCCTTTATGGTGCCACATTTTATTACTCATATTCATTATGAGGCCTTGCTCTTTTCGGTTCCTGTTTACCTTTACCTTTGACTTTCCCTTTCCATCCTTGTTGAGATTCATTCTTACACTTTTATTGTTCATAGAAATGCTTCACTTTACCAATAACTTCCTCAAGTGACCAAGGATCGTCATACTCAATACGATCTCTAAATGTTAATAGAAATCCACTAAGAAATTGTTGAACTTTATCCTTCTCATCTTAAGATACAATATATACCTCAATAGCTCTAGGAACTTAGTCTTATACTCTTCATCTATCATTGATCCTATCTTTAGCTCATATAATTCTTTGACCTTACTATTATAGTACCTTTTGACAACTACTTCCTAAAAATCCTCTAGGACTTGTGCTAAATCAAGTAATCTGTCATGATGTCTCTAACCCAAATCACATCTTCCCACCATATGTCTTCTTTACCTCTTAGGCTCAAGACAGCTATTTTGGATTTCATATCTGTGTACTCGTGCAACTCAAATAAATTCTTCATCCCAAGTATTCAAGCATCTGCATCTTCTATCTTTTTCACATCTCGATAAAAATTAGGTAGCGTTGTTTTCTTAAACTCACCTGGAAAGTATCTCCTATCACTCCGCATGTAAGGATGATAATAATGATGATCATGATGCCTATCAAAACCAGATCTAGAGTAATACCTATATCCATCACCTTTCTTATCCGAAGTATCCAACAATATGCCATCTCTATCTGACCTGTAACCACGATGTGACCTACTACCATATGCCTCTTTAGTTATGTCCTATCCATGGTTGATCCAAAGTGGCCCTTGTCTTCTTATTTCTCTTCTGCCTGCATTATTTTCCCATTATCCACCTTACAACTCCATATCTCCTCGTTCAAGCTCCTCAATGTGTCTGTCAAATCATAAGAGTACCCAACACCATGCTCCTCATCTGATTCATAGGGAGAGCCTTTGTAGCCTACCATCATGCTAGTTATTTGATCTCTCTCTTGCATATATACATCCAATCCATAAGCATATAACGACATAACCATTAGTCTAACTAGAGTCCAGCCATCAATGCATGACCATATCAACTACCCATACCATGACCCAATGCATGACAACACAACCATACCAGGCTACACTCACAATTTATAAGCTTAAACAACATGTAACCAATCATACACTCATGATGACATACATCATAACAACAACTTCCTCTTTCACGTGTTGACAACACTACAACCATGACTGACACCATGCATATGCAACAAGGACATATACCAGAAGGATGATTAATACATGTGCAAAATGACATGAATGCATGACCAAGATGCCACCCATCCAGTTCGAGCAGAGAACAATGCTCTCATACCAATCTAAAACACCCTCCCCCAACATCTACCCAAGTAACCGACCAACTAGGCTAAACATGTGATGAGAGGCTACTATGATTAGATTCAACCTCCTATTTGACATTAAGAAAGTGGAATCGACAGAAACACAACATACAAACCTTCCACATTAGCTACAGGACTCCCAAGAACAATCCAAACCACTCAGATAGCTAGACCATAGGTCCACTAAGGCTTTATACCATTGGACCCTCAAACAATCCCATGATATGGACCTCATAGTGTCTAGGAGGCTCTAGATGCTCTCATGCCAACATCCAGGGAATATTTTTGTCAGTGCTATGCCAACATCCTCAGGATTTCAGCCACGTTTTAGGCCCAAAGCCTAGTTCACTACCTATAATTGAATAACACCTTCATAACATAAAGATAATAGGGAAGAAATTATCCAAATGTAAATAACTCAACAAGTCCTTAACTGGACTCCTACTAGCTATGACAGGCATTTCACCAAACATATCACAAATATGTAATCTACAAGTGTAAACAACATATTTAAGCATAGGGGTCTCATACTTATCTAATAATCGCTATGAAGCATTCTTCCCTTATATTATTTGTTTCATTATCATTTATTAGGTCATAGATACATTTTTTATTAATTCACAATTAAAAACATGATGACATCTATACATATCCACTGTCATAAAACATATACATAACCATCATAATAGCAACAAAAATACCAAGGAAATCACAACCATATTATCGACATATAAACCAATATAATACTCATAATGGTACAAGGATAAATAACCTCATATTGATGATGCAAAACCCAAACCCAAGATGGGACTACCACGTTCCACCTGACCATAGAATGGTTGAGCCAAATCTCTCTTCAACCATTCACCCCCGTGCCATATTCCAAGCATATATGTGGGACTCAAACCAAAAGAACCAATGAGGGAATATTGAGCCTCAACCACCTCACTCTCATCAATAGAAATTACGCTTTATCGTAATCTATCCTAGATCACTAGGCCAACACAATAAATATGTAATAACATGAATTATCATGATCTCCACCTGATCACTAGACCAAATAAGCGTGGACGCCACCATATTTTTCCACCTACAATGTGTGGAACTTTCTTATCTCCTAGTCTCTCAGGCTTTAACGCAATCCACGCCAGATCACTAGGCCCTAAACCAATAACCACTGTATAAGCTTTACCACATATCCCAACCCTACATTAGTAGGCCCAACAAAGAGAAATTCACCTCTTGGCTTTATCGCATATCCTGCCATTCACCGACAAGGATTCCTAGGCCCACCGAGGCAACAGAATCCTCGATTTACAACAACCCATGGTCTGGCTCAGGGTTTACTAGGCCAGTGGCTCTATTGTGATCCACAGTGTGGTTCAGAGAAAACTAAGCCATGTGCTCTATCATTCGGATATTCACCTCACTCAGCTTTGAATCCATCTGGAAATGTAGCTCAACCAAAAGATGAGAACTCCATCACACCATGATTATCTTGAAATGGAAAGGCTAGGTTGAAAACACTCTCACACCAAGAAAAACCCATGCCATAACAACAAAGGAACCACATGCAATGCTATGCATTGCAAATCTAGCAAGGAAAATACACATGAAAATTGATACCTACAAACAATAATATTGTAGCTACTTGATTTTGTTATTCGTTGCTTGCTCCTTCCTTCCTCTTGCCTTCCTTGTATTTCTTGATCCAATGCAAAAATTGTCCAAGAAAACTCTAAGTGTCCAAGAGTGAGAGAGAGAGAGAGAATAATGAGAGAGCTCCAAAATTGACTAGCAAAAGTTTACAAACTCATCCTCAGAAGCCTTTTTATCAGTTAGGCCTCTATTTTCCTCATTTTCCATTATTTTCCTTCATTTTCCTCCTCTCATGAAACCTATGACCTTTCACTTTCCTTTTCTCCTAATTTCCATTATTTTCATAAATAAATGTGCCAAAAATTCCTTTTTTCCTTTCCAAATCATTTTCTTTTTCCTTTGCCAATTTCCTTAGCTATAATAAACCAAATGAACACCCACTAGGATGTTTTGTAGAACATTCATCTTGGAATAAGTGTCCCATAAACCATGGTTATTATTTTTTCCTTTATTAATTTTTATTACATGGAATTTTCACCAAGGTTGTTACAAGAGGACCTACCTATGGTTTTTTGCATGGATTTTTCACATGGTTTTGGGCATGATGGTTTTCTTCCCATTATATGTTGTAGATCCAGTCAAGGGAAATAAGTTTATGTTCTAACCTAGGGTTAATTGGTTGTGGTTTATGAATTCTTTGACATGTATATATATGTGTTGTAACATTGAAAGGAATATAATAAAAAACCAATCTGGTAGCCCCAATTTTGGGGTCCAAGGGAAAATCTCTTTTTATTTGTTTTGTGTTTCTCGCCATTGTATATTTTTTTGTCTTTTAAGAATTTGTTTGTAGGTAATTTATGTACAGTGTTAAAACCTACACAATAGTATAGGTCCAACCTCCCACACATCATTCATCATGATGGAATTGTACTCCTCCACCATCACATCTTGCCACACCTAATGTTGTGTAGCTTCCCGATAACATAGGAAAATGTTAGGGGCTAATACTCGTAGGTGGGCTAATTTTCTATACCTTTTCCAAAAACAATATTTTCCAATTT
Organism: Pinus taeda; assembly: GCA_000404065.3. Taxonomy (NCBI): domain Eukaryota; kingdom Viridiplantae; phylum Streptophyta; class Pinopsida; order Pinales; family Pinaceae; genus Pinus; species Pinus taeda. The sequence goes on from APFE030255557.1 coordinate 39,465, forward strand.
CCATATTTTCTAAACATAATTTGCCCAAGTTTTATAGAATGAAATTATTTTACCTTAAAAATCACCAAGATCTTATATAAACTAATATAATATAATCAGATATTAGTTATATTTACAAAAATATCATCAAAAATTTTACAATTTTTCTATTATATATTACTAAGATTCGCCAAGGTTTCTAAACTTTCAAATAGATATCCATCCTTAAAATTTTCCCTTCTAATGACTAGAGGGTTCACTCTCAATGAGATCACTCACCAATGCCTTGTACACTGAACACATTTCTTGTGGTATCCTATACCCAATGCTCAATCTAGGAGCTCCCATGAACTCATTTTCATCTCTCAATGTTTTAAGCACCTTTCTATTCCTTTTCCCACTAGTGGTGGGTGGATCCTCATGCTCATCTTCCTGATTTTGTTTCTCCACCTGCTATGAACCCTCATATGCACATGTACCTACACCTATAATAGTCATTGTACTCTAATTGGTTCCTTGAGATTGATATCCCTACTCATCCCTTCAAGATTTTGATGTCTCATCTGATAAACTGCTATCAACTTGCAAGATACCTTAAAGGATTTATCCTCTTGAAATATCACATCCCATCTCATGATAATATTCTTACCACTTGGAATGTAGATTTTGTATTCCTTAGATGTTTTGATGTAGCCAACAAAATAAACCTTCTATATATTCAAATCTAACATAATGCATTTTTCATCTAGTACGTGGCAATATGTTATACTGCTAAAAATATTGAAGTTCTTGACTTCTAGCTTGCTTCCAATAAATGCCTCCTCAAGTTTCATCTTCACCCATTCCTTGTGAGGATTCCCTATTCTCAATGTATATTGTGGTACTACATGCCTTTTCCAAGAGATATCTAGGCATGTCCTAGTCATATAACATCACCCTCATTTCTCCAACTATCATCATATTATTCATATGAACAATCCCATTTGGTTGTGGGTTATATAGAGTTTTCCACTTTCTCTTCATGTCCCCTGTCTCTTTCTTTATCAACGTACTCACCTCCATTATCGGTACAAAACACCTTTATCTTCATCCCTATGATGTTCTCCAAAATAGGTATCAGCTCTTGGAAGCAACTAAAGGCTTCATCCCTTATCTTCATGAAGTATATCCAAGTCTTCCTAGAGAAGCCATCAATAAATATTATGAAATACTCATATAACCTGAGATATTTTGTAGACAATGGTTGACATATATCATATGTATTAGGTCCAACAAACCCTTGGCTCTATTGTCACTTCTTGGAAATATTCCTTTTACAAATTTCTCAAGCATGCACCCTCTACACACATCATCATGTTCCATGCTAATTTTTGGAACTCCTATGATGGTATCCTTAAGAATTATGAGTGCTCCATGATTGATATGCTCCATCCTACTATGTCATAACTCTCCCATGTATATGTTATTGTTGTTGTTTCTCACTAGTGCCTTTAGAGCATCCGACTACAACCTATGTAACTTTTTTATTTTCACCCCAATATGTAACAATGACTTCCAATCCCAATGCTTTATGTACAACTTCGACTCTCAAAATTAGACATCATATCCATTATCCTCAATAGTTGAAATTGAAATTAGGTTCATCCCTAACCCTGGCACATCCAACACACCTATATCATTAGTACTCTCTGTTGACTTCGTCTGAAAGACAATTATCCCTCTCCCAATTAGAGTTCACTTGGACCTATTTCCCACAAAAATCTGAAAGCCAACCTCCTCTTCTTAGAAATTGGAAAAATATTCTCCAACCTTCGTCAAGTTATATGGTGCTCCATTATCAATATACCAGAAACATATGGATGTAGATATAGAGAGGAAATCTATGATAGATAGCTCATCCTCTAGTATGAAAGGTAACTCTTCAATATCTTCTGAAGGTGATGTTTACTGCTTCACATTCTTCTTCTTATCACCCTTCTTTCTATTCATACATTTACTCATATAGTGATCATTCTCACAGCAACCAAAACACTTGATTTGAATCACTTGAGTCATTTTTCTTCTCTCCTCCCTTGGGCCCTTTACTAGAGCCCTTCTTCATCTTGCTCTTCCCTGTTAGGGCCACATTCTCCTAATATTCATTTTTTTATTTTTATTACTACTATGTCTACTATCAAGACTCAATTTAACCTCCTCTTGAGTGAAATCACTCTAGAGTTGATCCCAACTCAATAGTGTATCTCATCCATTGATCACACAAAAAAACACATCCTAGTACTTTAACAAACCATTCAATGTGATTCTCATGATCTCATCATCAGATAATTGATCACTGATAGCTGCTAACTCATCCTTCACAAATTTGAGCCTAGTGAGGTATCTCTTAATGTCTTCACCCATATTCATGCATTTATTTATCAATTTCTCTCTGAGAATCATCATCCTGCTAATAGTAGCATCATTGAGTAGTTTTAAAATGGAATTCCAAATTTTGTTCATTTTATCTAAATCTATTATATGTGGAACAATGTGATCCTTAGCCCTGTAGGTTTTAAACTTGAATAGAAATTACTTGCATACGAATTCTAAAACACAGAAAATAAGCAATGCAAGAGCATAACACATAAAACAACTACACACAGAGACTTTCCCCTGGATCCCATAACTGGGACTACCAACATGAATTTTCATTATGTTCCTTTCAATGTTACAATACATATCTATACATGTTGAAGCATCCAATACCATGGATCGAAAGACCATTGCATCCAAAACCATGGACTGAAAACCATCGCGTCCAAAACCATGTGTGAAAATCATGCACAAAACCATAGGTAAGTCCGCCCAACCTAATATAGGGTGCAAAAAAAATTCCCCAGGGCACTGCCCCAAACCACATACAGGGGGGCCCCGCCCCCCTCTAAACCCCTGGTTCACTACGTGGGCTAGTCGTGGAAAGAATAATACAACCCAACATTCTCCCACTTGTTGTTTTCTTTCCATAGTGGGCCACAAGAGAGCTTCTTCATTTATCCAACCCTGCAATGCCCATTGTTTCTCTACACCAAGAGAAATTATCAGAGCTCACAGATTTTGTCAATGCATCTACAATATTCTTCAAAGTGTCCACCTTTACCAACAACACCTTTTTGTCTTCTATTATATCCCTCACAAAGTGATACTAAACATCAATGTGCTTTGTATTTGAATGGTAAGCAGGGTTCTTTGTGAAGAAAATTACACTTTGGTTGTCATAGTCTATCCTGATAGCTTCCTATACTAATCCCATACTTGAACACAATCTCTGCAACCAAACTGCTTCCTTGCTTGCATGAGTTGCTGCCATGTATTCTGCCTCTGTAGTTGATAGTGCCACTATAGATTGTTTCTCACTCATCCAACTGACTGCACCTCCAAATAGGTTAAGCACATACCCACTTGTAGATATTCTCTGATCTAGATCTCCAGCCCAGTCTGCATCAACAAAGCCATGGATATCCAAAACTCTATCCAATCTTGGTCTTCCTTGGTAGCACAAACCATAATCAATAGTTCCACGCAAATACCTGAAAACCCACTTCACTGTTGCCGAATGCTCCTTCCCTGGTTTTGACACAAACCTGCTCAATACTCCCATTGCATGTGCAATGTCTGGTCTAGTACAGACCATCGCATACATCAGGCTACTGACTGCACTTGCATATGGAACAAGAGACATATCCTCTTCCTCTTCTTCTGTCTTAGGACACTATTCAGTAGATAACTTTACACCTACAGGAATAGGAAACTTCACCGGTTTACTATCCTGCATATTAAACCTCTGCAATATTGTCTCGACATACTTCCTATATTTTAACCAGAGCTTCTTCTTTGCTTGATCTCTTTTAATTTCCATGTCCAAAATATAGTTTGCAGCACCAAGGTCTTTCATGTCGAATTTGGAGGACAATTGGGTCTTCAAATCTTGGATAATTTCTTTGTCATTTCCAACCAGCAATATATCATCCACATACAAGAGAAGATAAATAACATGGTCACCAATTAATTTAAAATACACACAATGATCTTCCTTGTTGTTGGTGAAGCCAAGTCCCTGTATAAATGTATCAAATTTCTGATACCACATCCTTGGTGACTGTTTTAACCCATACAGAGACTTCTTTAACTTTCATACCAGTTCTTTCTTACCCTTCACCACAAAGTCTTCATGTTGCTTCATGTAGATCTCCTCTTCTAGATCCCAGTGAAGAAATGTTGTCTTCACATCCATCTGTTCTACCTCAAAATCAAAAGCAACAACAAGAGATAAAAGTAATCTAATAGAAGCTACCTTGGCAAAAGGAGAAAAAATATCACCAAAATCAATTCTTGGCACCTCGGATAACCTTTTGCTACCAACCGAGCTTTGTGTTTCTCTAGCTTTCCTTATGCATTTGTCTTCCTCTTGAACACCCATTTGCTGCCAATGGGTTTCCTTCGAACCGAAAACCCCTCCAGATCCTAAGCCTCATTTTTGTGCAAAGATGCCATTTAATCAACCATGGCCACTTTCCTGGGTTTTCCATCCTCTGAATCTACTACTTCCTTTATAGTTTTGGGATCATGATTAGTAATAGATAAAGCAAAATTTTAATAGAAATAAGATGGACTATACCTTTCTAGTTGCCTTCTTTCTCGAACTGATCTTTTCACACCCAGAGTTTGTGGCTCTTAATCTTCTGATTCCTCCTCTGCTGTAGAGTCTGATTCTTCCTCCTTTAGCTCAAACTCTATATTCTCAGGTTCCTTTGGTTGGACTTCATGTTTAATAACATCTTTCACCTCTTTGAACACCACATCTCGGTTGTACACAACCTTCCTTATTACTGGGTTCCAAAGCTAATAACCCTTTAAACCATCCTTATACCCAATAAATATGCACTTTTCAAATTTACTATCCAACTTGGTTTGTTTCTCCTTTCGAACATGTACATATGCATCACATCCAAATACCCTCAGATGTGAAAGAGAGGGTTTCTTACCGATACATACCTCTTGTGGAGTCTTATCCTCCAACACTGATGAAGATGATCTATTAAATAGGTAACATGTTGTCTCCACCACCTCTACCCAGAATTCCTATCCTAACCCGACACCACTGAGCATGCTTCTTGCCCTTTCCATTAACATCTTTTTCATTCTTTCTACAACTCAATTTTGCTGAGGTGTATATGGAGTAGTCTTCTGCCTTGCTATACCACACTTCTTACAAAATTCTTCAAATTCCTTACTGCAAAACTCTCCACTGTTATCTGTCCTCAACACCTTTATCTTCTTCTATGTCTAGTTTTCCACCAGAGCCTTAAATTCTTTAAACTTGTCAAAGACTTCAGATTTCTCCCTAAGGAAATATATCCATATATTCCTTGAGAGGTCATCTATAAGTGATACATAGTACAAAAACTTACCTAGTGATGGAACCTTCACAGGTCCAAGCACATCACCGTGCACAAGCTCTAATATCTATTTCGCCCTCTTACCACCAGAGCGGAAGCTCACTTGATTCTTCTTCCCATATACACAATTTTCATAGAAATAAAAATCCAGACAGCTATTACTCATACCTTCTAGCATACCTTTACCATGAATTATTCGAAGGCCCTTCTCCCCAATATGTCTAAGCCTTTGATGCCACAGCATGGTCTTCTCTGGAGAGACCACTAGATTTTCAAATCCACTTTCAGGGACCACAAAAATGGTACACCCATCAACAACAATGCTACCTTGTAGATTTTACAGAGTTCCAATCCTAACTCCCCGCATCAATAGAAGTGCTCCCTCAACCATCTTGCAGGTATCCTTCTCAAACACTATTTTTACACCTGCATCATCCAACTTTCTTATAGAAATCAGATTTCTGGCCAATGTAGGTATATGTAGAACACCTAGAAGTGTTCTAAACCTTCAACCTTGCAACTTCAACTTTACTTTTGCACCACCAACGATTCTAGCCTTCCTGTCATCCCCTAAGAAGACATCATTACGATCATATTTCTTATACTCACAGAACCACTCTCTATGGGGAGTGAAGTGAAAGGATGCACCTGAGTCAATTAACGATGCCTCATGATCTACATGTGTACTTGAATAAGCCATCCCCACCTTCATCTGAGGTTGTTTTGCCCTCTATGAAAGGAGCATCATCAGATCCCTTTCCTTTGTCAGGAGTTTTAGATTTACAATCCCTTTTGTAGTGCCCTTCCTTTCTGCATTTCCGACACACTACCTTTACACGTTTTCCTAGAGATTTAGATCTCCCACTCGACGAAATTTTTTTTTTTGTTCTGGGAGCGTCCTTGTATAAACAACGCATCACCATTCTAGCACTCCATCTTTTTTCGTCTCATCTCCTCCGTCAACAAGGATGAGACTATTTCATCAAACTGCAAGGCAGTTGCATTGCTGCCTGTTGCAATAACCAAACTATCCCACGAATATGGTAGAGAACAAAACAAACTAATGCACTTATCTTCATCTAAAATTTTGATATCAATAGATGATAACTAACTTACTGTAGTATTAAACACATTTAGATGCTCTGTTATCAAGTCTCCATCTTTCATCCTCAGATTATATAGATTTTTCCATACGAACAATTTATTCACCAGTGACTTAGATTGGTAGAAATTCCCTAACATGTCCCACAAAGCCTTCATTGTAGCTTCCCTTGATACATTCAACAATACTGAATCTCAAGCATACAACCATATTGTGCTCTTTTCATTTCGATCCAACTTCTTCCATTCTTCATCAGACACTCATGTTGGTTTATTACCCAGATCTATTGTGATCCACTGATCTTTATCCACCAACAGATCCTCCATCTTGAGTTTCCACAACTCAAAACTCTGGCCATTAAATTTCTTGATCTCTATCTTTTCTCTGCTCACCATCTTTTTTCACCACCAGAATTGATCCCGCAGATCTCACACTAAACGGTGTCCACCATAGGCCCGAGCGAAACCCGTGAGCAATAAAGGCATCCCCTTGAAGCAAAAACAACTCTGATTACAAATGTAGGTTTTAACCCCATACAAAAGTTACCTACATACAAATTCTAAAGAACAAAAAATAAACAATGCAATAGCATAACACATAAAACTCATACACACAAAGATTTTCCCCTGGATCCCAAAACCAAGACTACTAGCTTGATTTTTCATTATGTTCCTTTCAATGTTACAATACATACTTATACATGTCGAAGCATCCAATACCATGGACTGAAAAACCATCGCGTCCAAAACCATGGACTGAAGACCATCGCATCCAAAACCATGTGCAAAAATCATGCACAAAACCATAGGTAGTTCCACCCAATCTAATATAGGGTCCAAAAAAAAAATTGCCCCCCCTCTAACACCCTAGTTCACTATGTGCACTAATCATGGAAAGAATAACACAAGCCAACAAGCCCCAACAGAGATTATTCTCCTTACCTTCGAATATTCCTTCCTGTATGCATGAACCTTTGTCGTATTTATCGGTGCATCTACAACACTGGTCACATATTGTTTGAGACCATTATCTTCCATAAATAACAAAATCTTGGCATTGCACACACCAAATTTTGAAACTCCATCAAATCTATCATGATCTCTCAATCGAACAAAATCCATTTCTGAAAACCCTCAAAAAAAGGTAAAACCCAAATTAATTTGAAAGAGTACGAAATTGGTTTTATAAACGCTCAATTTATCTTCATGTGCCTTACATTGAGCCTCCTCTACCCTCAATTTTTTTCTTCATTGAGGTACTCTTATACCATGCCAAAATTCTATTACAGTTACTATTTAATATTATTCTATATTTTTAGATTATTTGTCTCCCATAAATTATTTTCAACAAATACTGAATGAAAACACAACTATAATTTCACTAAAAATTAGTCAGAGGAACTAAGAAAATAATAGACACATAAGAATTAAATATTGATATTTTTGGACAATTGTCTCTCAAAAAAATGCGAAGGGAAAACTAGTTTTGTGGATGAGGGTTTATTTTATTTCTTTGGAAAATCAAGGGTTACATAAACTACTTCCCTGACACTAGCAAAGTTGCGACACATTATTTTCTCCATTTTCACTGACCAAATCAAACTAGGAATTCAAGAGTTTCCCTCTTAAGGTTTTAACCTTGTACAAAAATTACCTGCAGACATATTATTCAAGCAAAAAAATATACAATGTCGAGAACATTAAAAACATATACACACAAATTTCCTTTTGAAACCTAAATAGGGAAAACCATATTGGTTTTTCATTATATTCTTTTCAATTTTACAATACACACACACACACACAGATATATATATATACATGTCAAATCATTCATAAACCCTAATCGATTAATGCTGGATTAGAACATAATTGTGGTTCCCGTGACCAAATCTACAGAATACCATGGGAAGAAACCATTATGCCCAAAATCATGTATAAAAACCATGCAAAAAACCATGTGTAGGTCCTCCCACCATCTTTACAACTGCCCCATCCTTGGGTTTGCCCAACTCTTATTGGGTTTCCATAGAAAAAATTCCCTAGGCACTGCTACGGTCCACATGCAGGGGGTATCCTTCCCCATGCAGCCAGTGTAACATAACAGAATGTGGGACTAGTCATGGAAATATATAACAGACCCAACTTTCTCCCACTTATTATTTTCTTTCCACATAGGAGGTCACAAGAATGCATAGTCAATGGTCCATCCCTGCAACACCCATTGTTTCTCTACACCAAGAAAAATTCTCAATGTTCATGGACTTTGGTTGTGAAGATAAATCCCTTTATGTGGACAAAAGCGATATCTCTAGTCCTATGAGAGGATCTAGCAACAAACTGAACAAAGTAGTGCAATCCTTCCTAGTTTATGTTGAAAAATGCAAAGTGAGAGAGAGAAACATATCTCACACTGATTCTAAATGCTCAACTTTTGATGATGATCTCAATCCCTTAGCTTCCAGGCTCACTCCTCGTTATTTCTTGCATTTGAATATCTGCAAGAGAGATCAAAAGCCAACAAGAGATACAAGACCATACATAGCATACTTCAAACATAAACTACATGATATATCAAGGAGCATCATGTTAAATGAATAAATATTTATACATTTATAGAAATTAAATACCATATGTATTTATGAATGATTAAAAAAGGGAGTCATACAACCACTGCCTTGATGTTGGAGACCTCCTTTGTAGTGGATATCCAATTCCAATCCAGGACCATTCAAGAACTCCTTCTCCTTAGTTAGATGGGCAACATTTGGGCATAGTTTTAGCATAGGAATGCAGGCAAGATATGACTAACCATTCGGGGAGGGAAGGGACTTTATTTATAAGAAGGGAGAGGGAGTTAGGGATCCACAAAATAGGTAGGAAGGTCCACATCTCAAGGGAAATATCCCTAAAGGTAGGATTAAGGACTCAAAATGGGAGAGCTCGACCATATCTCTATCCAACAACATCTACCTCATTGTTCTCGAAGATTCTAGTAGGTGAACCTTCTCCTCCACTTTAGGAACTACTGCCATAAGAGGTTGAACGTAGGTTTTCATATCAAAAGTCATGCTCACAGTGCTAGGTCATGTTGCAACAAGCTATCAACATGGGCGAGTAGTGGAGAAAAGTGCATTGATCCTGAAAAATAGGGTTTCATGAAAATTTCTCCATAATTCTCTCACAACAACTCTTCTACTATTCTTCAAGGATTTTCCTGTATGTATTTCATGGTGACTACACTTTGACAATTTTCATCATTTTGACACTTCAGGATATAATAATGGAAGTGTGAAAAAATATTGTCTAACAACTTTGTCAATGCATATCCAACATTATTCAAAGTGTCCACTTTTACCAGCAACACCTTCTTATATTCAACCATATCCCTGACAAAGTGATATTGAAAATCAATGTGATTTGTATTTGATTGATCAGTAGGGTTCTCTGCCAAGAAAATTTCACTTTTGATTTTACCATCTATCCTTATACATTTTTGTACCAACCCCATACTTGAAAATAATTTCTACAACCAAATTGCTTCCTTCATTTCATGGGTGGTTGTCATGTGTTCAACCTTTGTAGTTGGAAGTACCACCATAAAATATCTTGTTCTCATCCAAATCACTTCTCCTTCAAATAAGTTTAATACATAACCACTTGTAAATATTATATGATCCAGGTATCCAACCCAATCTACATAAAAAAAGTCTCATATTTACAAAACTTTGTTTGATCCTAGTCTTCATTGCTAGCACATCACAAAATTATTATTTCCGTGAAAATACTTGAAAACCCACTTCACTGTTATCTAATGCTCATTCCCTAGTTTTTACATAAACTTGCTTAATATTCCCACAACATGTGTAATGTTTGGTCTTGTACAGACCATTGCATACATCATGCTACCAACTGCACTCACATATGGAACATGGGACATGTCCTCTTCCTCTTCCTATGCCTTGGGAGGGTTTTCAACAGACAACTTTACACCTATAGGAATATGAATGTTCACTTGTTTTTTGTCCTCCATATTAAACCTCTACAATGTTATCTTGACATACTTCCTTTGGTTTAACCAAAGCTTCCTATTTTCCCAATCTCATTTAATTTCCATGCCCAAAATATAGTTCGCAGCACTGACATCCTTCATGTCGAGTTTGGAGGACAATTGGGTCTTCAAATCTTGGATAATTTATTTTTCATTTCCAATTAACAACATATCATCCACATACAAGACCAAATAAATAACAAAATCATCAACTAATTTAAAATACACACTAACCTGCTTTTCTCCTTGTGAAGTCAAGTCATTGTATATATCTATCAAAGTTTTGAAAACACATCCTTAGTGACGCATTTAACCCATATAGAGACATTTTTAACTTGAATACCAATTCTTTCTTACACTTCACTGTAAATCCTTCTGGTTGTTTTATGTATATTTTTTCTTCGAGATGCCCTTGAAGAAATTTTGTCTTCACATCCATCTATTCTACCTCAAAATCAAAAGTAGTAACAATAGATAAAAGTAATCAAATAGAAGCTAACATGAAAAGAGGAGAAAAAGCAATCATCAAAATCGATTCTTGGCACCTAGGAGTAACGTTTTTCTCCAAACCAAGCTTTGTATTTCTCCGCATTTCCTTATGCACTCATCTTCTTCTTAAACACTCATTTTATACCAATGGTTTTCCTTCCATCTAATGACTCCACCACATCTGAAGGTTCATTTTTTTCCAACGCTTCCATTTCTTAAATTATTACCTTTTAAAAAAGTTTTCCATACTCTAAATGAGTTGCCTCCCTGATAGTTATGGGATCGTCATAAATAATAGATAAAGAAAATTTTGAACAAAATGTAGATAGACTATGCCTCTTTAGATACCTTCTCTCTCAAACTGATCTACTCAAAACTGGAGTTTGTGACTCTTCCTCTTCTGATTCCTTTTATATTGTATTGTGAAATTCTTCCTACTTCAGTTCAAACCCAATATGTTGTAGTTCCTTTTCCTTTGGTAGGACTTCATGCTTAATAACATTTTTAACCTCTCTAAAGACCACATCTCAGTTGTACAAAACCTTCCTTTCTTTTGGGTTCCAAAGTTTATAAACTTTTGAACCATTCTTATACACAATAAAGAGGTACCTTATGGAACTAATCATGGAAATAAGATAACATATCCAACACCCTCTGTAAGCCAACACAACCTCTCCTGGGTTGTTTTTACCTCCTCCTACAACCACCACTCTTTAGTTGGCAAATATGAACTAGATTCTAGAAACTTTCACTATCTATGAAAGTTAATCTCATGAGTAAATACTACCTCTATCAACTCAATAACTAACATGTACCTTCTTCGGGCAATATTTCTAGTAGCTATCAATGAAATGAGTCTTTGGAAGCTCGCACTGGATAAATTGGCTACTCACACTACAAAAATCATACTTATTTTTGCATAATAATTTGGTCTTCTCCTTGCTCCAAGAAAATTGGAACCATTATGAAGAATCTCTCTAGAAATTATCTCGTCAATTTTTCCTACTAAAAAGCCTATTGTTAGTCCCTCCCATGCTATCACTATGCCCTTTCTATCACTACAAATTCACTTATTCAGATGATCTCCAAAATCCCCAACAATCTCCTCTTATAATCTCTCATTGATGAATCAATAAGAACAATCTAACTCCAATTGATGGCTAATATGATCTCAACTACTAAAAATAACTTTTCTATAAGTCTCTAGGGAAAAAATTATGTCTCAACTAATCTTGATTATTTAATCCATTTCCCAAAGTTAGACTTAGATTAATAATTAAAACTAGTTAATGAAATATAATTAAGATATTTCACTTAGAAACATTTTATGGGTATTAGGGATCATTAATCCACATGTGCTCCTAGCCTCATAGACACCATATAAGACTAGAATACTTGTCTAAGCTACAAAAACTAACACTTTTCACTACTAGTTGTTATGCTCAATTATTAAACAAAATGCAATAGCATAGAGTGGAATCTCTATTCCCCTTAGTCAGATGCTATTTCACATTATCCTAATAGCCAATGATGGGTAATTTTTTACTCCCTTAATACTCAATTATATCTATGGTTTTGAACCGTATACTTCCTTCTTGAAATTCCACGTGTGGCTAGGTCCACTCGAATGAGTAATGGGAACTAATGTGGCATTCTCTCATACCATGGTGGTCAACATGGAAAGTCAACTTGTGGGAGAAAAAAAAATTGTATACAAAGTACAATTGATGTGATTCTTGCACTATTCAAAAGGTATTAAAGTGCATATTAGTGATACCCCAAGGGCCATACTAGATAGGGAAATATTTTTAGCAAAAAAATGATGTTTGATGCCTCAAATATGAATCCAAAAGGTTTCAAATCCCAATTACCCAAACATCATTAGAATGAAACTCCAAGGAAAATTCCTATAGTTTCTTCCACCTCAAAAGCATTGATATAGATGAAAAATAATATAATGACCTAATTTAGATCATAGGATGTGTTTAAATTCAACTCTAAACTAATATCCTTAAGATCACATTCACATACTATATCTAGACAACGAATATTTGATTTTTTATGAATTGTTATGACTAGAAGGACAACTTTAAGGAACCTTAACAAAAAGAAATGTCATTATAAATAAGAACTAATACGACTATATTAATTAAAGTAGTGCTAGCATAATGTTATTTTTCCAAACATGATACTAACTTCTCATTATAACTAGTAAGGACATATGTGCGTATATGCGGAGTTGGGGTGGTTGGTTAACAATGTCCCTTTAGTATTATTACAATTAAAATTATTTTTTTATTAAACAACTACTCTATTAAAAATGGTCATGACTAAGGGAAATATATTTTCATTAATCACGCCTAATAAGTAACCATTAGAGGAATTTTGAGGTCTAAAATGGACCTCCTAAGGAAATTATAAAATAATACTCTAAATAATAAAACAAGATTAGATTACATCATGAAATTTTAGAGGGAAAAAAGAAATAACTACTTTTTCAACTCGTATTTTCAATTATCTCCCTATGAGTTTACTCAATTTTCAAGTGATAACACTCGTGAGATGCAAAATTAGATTCCTCATCCAAGGAATACACAGGTTACATAATTTTGATGGACCCTGCTAGACGAAAAATGAGATATACATGAAAAACGTGATTGCGATCACATGTTTTCATGTATTTCTTATTTTTTTTTTGTAGCAGGATCCATCGAAAGTATGCAACATGAGTACTCATTGGATGAGGAATCAAACTTTGCGTCCAACCAGTGTTCCTGCTGAAAATTTGAGTAAACCTATAGGGAGATAAGTTGAAAATACTAGTTGAAAAGGGAGTTTTATTATTTTATTATTTTATAATATTTTTACTTTCTTACTCTGAAAATGGTGAGTCATAACCCATGGTTTACATCATCATCTTGAATCCTATTGGTTCTTATAAAGTTTATTTTGCTTCTTATAAATTGGATTTCCATGAATTATAACATAATCGAAGATTTTATATATTTAGGTGTCACTCATGTCCCCAATCAAGATTATTTGTTTTTGAAGTCCCAACCTAGTGAACATTTGGATTGGATCTCTTCACAGAAATATAATTAAAATGTCATAAGCTCAAAGAGTTTGAATTCAATTCTATACTAACCTGATGAATAGTAGATGGATGCTTCTGAAGATGGAAATTGAATGTTATGATTGCCAAAGGAAGCAATTGGTTCATATTTTGTTCAAGTTATTGTTGCGACATCCTCCCAAATTCATCACACGTAATTTGTTAATGACTAGCTCTCATGTTCATCTATGGGAACATTCATATAATATAAAACGCCCCTCCAACTCTTAGGATATAGAAATTTATAAATCTCACTGCATGGGTTTGTCCTTGCGTATTGTATAAAATGTAAGGGAGTTAATTATGGTGAAAGGAAGCTCGTAAGTTGTGCTTTCTCGCAAAGAAATTAATTTTGACCTATCCATGATCCCATATTAACGACCTCTTTACATTCTATATAGGCTAGTTGAAATTATTCCTCTTCTGTCAGCAACAAGGGCATATGTGGGTTTCCTATACTCCCGTGTCACTGTAGGTAACCAAATGAACAAGCTTATGAGATGCAATTATGTGTAAGTAATGGAACTAACATGCCTTTCAAGTCACAACTATGTCTGAAGAGGAAGCACTCTGGCACATTAATAGAACATCTAGGATCAATATGTATGTATTCATGTTTCCTATGCCAAAGGGTTGTAAGCACTATCTAGGATGCATTCTTAACCAGATTGTGGAGCTTGATATGTTGTAATAGAAATCGTCATATTTGTCATATAGACAACCACTTGGCCAAGAAAAATGCCCATTGTTACTTATCAACCGCCTATGAATCTTCCAAGGTTGTTTAGTGTTAGAGACATGGTGGACTCAACATTTAATGTGCTTAGAAATAAATATCTTGAGTATGTATTGAAACATAAATTTGTCTTTTGAAAAAAAAAATGGACATGATGTGGTATAAATGTATCATTGTGTTTTTGTTGCACTTCTTGTAATTGAAGGATTGCATGTTTCATAGCTTCAATTTGATAGACACATTTCTTTATGCAGTGGTTTTCTGATTGACGGGTTAATTTTCTCAATGGAGAACCAACTTATTTTTAATCTCCTCATTTCATAAGTTCCTCCATCTGCATCCCCAATTGGTTTTCAAAATTTGTACTTGTGATCAATTTGATATTCATATGGTGATATCCCTTGTTTAGCTGTATTTATTTTGATACAATTTTGCTTCATATGTTTCGTTATGGATGCATGTATCATTATTTTTTTTAGGTTTTCCACTAAACATGGCACTTGAAGTAATTGTAAATGGAGATGACCTTATAGCTGTATTACTTAATTCAACTATTGAGAATGTGCTTTTGTGCATTGTTCAGTTACAAAATAAATAGACTACGACTAGGGAAATTTTATTGAAATGATGATTGGTTTTCCTCAAGAGTGCACCCTATAGTATGAGGAACCTTTAATGTAATAAATACAACTGCAAAAGTAGCAACAGTATCATAAATCCAAAATGTCCCTACAACCAAATACACAAGATCTTTTTAGACTAGTTTTTGGAAAAAATATTGGAGTTACGATAAAAATATCTTAAGATTTGTTTTAATATTGTTGTAATCATCAAGATAAATTTTTTTAGTAAAATCAAATTAAAAACATAAATTAAAAATGAGATGCAAACTGCCACACTCTAAAATCCTAATTTTTTCGACAATTTATCAGCTTTTGTATAATGACATAACACAAAACTATGATTCTAATACTAATTTATTATAATACAAAATTGACTCTCATATTGGTGCATTTCTTAAACTAAAATTTGGAGTAATATATATTCATAACTCGATGTGTTTTAAGTTTTTGGTTCATTGCTTTTCAATGTTTATCTTTTTTAATATAATGTTTCTTCCTATCCAAATCTGGAGTTTCAAAGAATACATTTTATTAGTCCCTCACCGTTTGAGGTTGAGGGACTATACTAATTGTTTTTTTGGTGTGTATTAGTTAGACAAGAAAACTAAAGAATACTTTGTCCTTTTACCCATAGTTTTTTTTATATTAAAAAATAATATATTAAAAAATTATTGAAACCATTTTCCAACCTATTAAAGCATGACAACAACATCACAACAATTATGTTTAGCCAATTATAAAAATGGAGCTCCTATTTGCCATCTTCCCAAGGCCAAAGAGGCACATTCACTTTTAAAAAATTAGTCTACGATAACACAAGCACAACCAATTTTGTGAGGTCAAGTAATGATAGCATTACTTAATCACACTAAAAGTTAATTTAAGAAATACATTGTCTAGAGTGCATTTTCCCATTTTCTCATGATCTTCCATGTACACCACCATACAGTACCATGCGATTCCATGTACATCATCATACAATGCCATGAACTTCCACGTACACCACCATGTACACCTCCATGTAAATGTATGTCTCGTCTCTAGTTGTCAAGGTATATATAGTAGATTTTCCCAGGTCAAAATGACCCGATGAGGATCCATATCACTTCATAAAAAATCCATAGAACATCATACATATTGAATCATACCAACTCCACTAAACAAGAGGATCCACAAAACTAGAAGGATACACAATAGTTTCTCTTATAGAGCAAGAATGCATAATCTGAAATATTTAGAAAAACTAGAACGATAATGTTGGACAAAAGGATGCACAGGAGTTTCTCTTATAGAGAAATTGTGTAGAATCTAAAATATTTAAAAAAAATAGAACCATAACGTTGCACAGGAGGATGCAAAGGATTTGCTCTTATAGAGAAATTATGTAGAATCTAAAATATTTAGAAAAACTAAAGGCCTAAGGACAAAACCCAAAGAGTGAAACTGTCCAACAAATTTGCAAGGGTTGAAGCATGTTAGATAGTTAATCCTTGGGATTAAGGCTGGGTTAGAGTGTGTTGTGAAAATTAGTTATTAGAGTACAAGAAAACCTAGAAATTCAATCAACAATTTTCTTGTTGTATTAATATGTACATTATGTACATATTCATTGAGATCAATTCATAATATAAATTTGAGTTTGGTTTCCAATTTTGTTTTCTAACAATGGTATCAAAGTAGGTTGTTCATCAACCCTATTGATTAAATTTTTCCACTACTTCTATGGCCATCCAGGATATTAGGAAGGAGAATATTTTTTTTGTTTGATAAAGACGCATTGTTTGAAGTCAATATTGAAGATAGGTTTCCCTTATCACAAAAAAAAGGACACGTGATAGTTGGAGACAAAGGATGACCTGGAATGCCTGTTTTCCATGATAGTTTCATGGAAACATAAATTATTGTGGACCATGGAGGTGTATGTGAAAGAAATAAAATGTTCATGAATTTACGAATGATATGTGTATCTAAAGATCTTTAAGAATTGTTTGATTGTCCTATATTAGCTATTTTATATCAAAGAAAGATGTTGTGAATAGTACATTGTTGTTATACATTTGGGGTGTGTGTTATATTCTTTGCATGACTAGTTGCATGCGTGGGGGGGTCACAAGGGGTGCGACATCCCCCCTTGTTCGTTGCACCAAGTATAGAAGGGGGGTCATAGAGGAGGCATAGACCCCCATGTCAAGGGCTTTCAGGGGGCAGTAGCCCCCTGCATAGGGTGTGGGCAATGCCTTGGGAATTTTTTTTTGGACCCTATATTAGGTGAGTGAACCTACCTATGGTTTCTTGCATGGGTTTTTTACATGCTTTTTGGGCATGATGGTTTTCTGCCCATGGTATTATGTAGATCTAATCAAGGGAACTACGATTATGTTCTAATCCAAGGTTAATAGATTGTGGTTTATGAATGCTTCAACATGTATATGTGTGTATGTGTGTGTCTGTGTGTCTGTGTGTGTGTGTCTGTGTGTGTCTGTGTGTGTGTGTCTGTTGTAGTATTGAAAGGAATATAATGAAAAATCAATCTGGTAGTCCCGATTTTGGGATCCAGGGGAAAATATATGTATATATTTATTTTATGTTTTATATTCTCTCCATTGTTTATTTTATGTTTTTATAATTCATATGAAAGTAATTTCTATAGAGGGTTAAAACCTACAATACCTGTAAAACGAAGTGAAATGATGATGAAGCTTATACCATGGGAGATGTCTAGTTCTATGCTTCTCATAAAATGATAAACCCCAATTTTGTATGTGTTTGTATGCTATTTAGTTGGTATCCCATCTTTTGATTGGAGATTGGTACTTTTGACCCAAGACAACATATGCCCTCTACATTGAATAAAAATGGTCTCTCTCATTTGTTCCTCAAGAATCCTTACTCATGAAAATGTAAACACTTTTTTTGTGATGGAAATTATATGTTCAAGCCAAGAGTCTATTTAGGGTTCATCTATGTGCCCTTTTTGTTTAAAATGTTTCTTTGGCTCAAATATTCAGTTAGGACGTGATCACTTGTTTGTTTATTCATCCAAATGAAGTATAATTCAGAAATAATATAATTGTTGGAAAGATATTGATTTTACTACATGTTCTTTGAGGATTCCCCTATTATTTTCCAACCAACCAATCACGACATTGAGGGGCTTTCAGAGCATGACCCCCTTGCCTTTCTAGATTGAAAACAGAGAATAAAGAGGCATGTTATATGTGTTCTGAACATAGTCCATATATTATCGTTGATTCACCAACTACAACAAAATTTTGGTTTTGGTGGCATAGAAAAGTAATCCTATTTCATTGGAATTTATTGCGGCTGCTTTGTTTCCTTGCATTTGTATGCAATTTTGGACATTGTTGATTCTGTCCACGATTTTATTCTTACTACTAACATTACCACCTATGATCTCATTTTTTATAATACTACTAACTGCAGGGTTTATTTTGATGAAGACTAGGGTGCTTTGGTTATTGATCACACTAGCTGTGTTGTTTCGAAAACTGATAGTGAGCATACTTTGATTGATCATACTACATGGAGTTCTAATATTCGTGGTATGATCTTTTGAAGGTTCCTATAGAGAGAGACAATTGCGAATTATAAATTTTCAATAGTCAGTGACATTGGGTGAAGAGGCATATTCATCGGAAGGGCATGCAAGAGCATGGATCCAGTTGATGGTGAAGAAAAAAGGAAGAATATGGACTCAAATTTATGTTGAGAAGAAGGCACTCGATCATGCATACCATGGGCGTTGATCTCTAACATGGTTTATTTGATATATGTGAGAGAATTTTCCTCTTGAAAAGGAATCATTCACTAATCAGTGGGCTGAGAAGGAATTTGTTGCCTCCAAAACTTGGTAAATGTCATCCCTTATATTTCTTGACTAGTTTCTATTCACTACGTCACATTCTCTCTACCCTACAATGAATTTTCTTTCTTATCAGTCCTTCGATAAATCCAAATTGTGCGTTGTGTTTGGTTGAAGGGACAGAGATGAAAAGTGATATAATGTCATTCCTTGTTACCTTTTGTTTTGGATTGCATTGTGTAGGTGATTCATGATTTGGTTAATCCGTAGTTCGACTCTCACCAAGTTAGCTCGCTCATTTCGGATGTGTCTTTAAATAAATATCTTTTTGACTAATAGTTTGGGGTATCTGTTGTTTCAATGTGGAAGTTTATTCCTAGTCATCGAATTTTTTTTAAATAAGAAGACGTTGATTTTTGAGAACGAAGCATAAGCTTTAGCTCCACAACATTGCTTGATGTTAATGGGTTTGCAAAGATCCATTTCGTGAAAGGATTCAAAGGAAACGACTCTTCCTGGACTCGAAACTCTGGTAGTTGAGGGAGAATCCTTGTAGATGGAATTCCTACCACAATAGATAGAATTGCAACATTTTTAGAGCCCAAATGATGTCAACCACAAAAGTCAATAATGATAATCCTTTTGAAAAGTTATTTTATTTTTAATTTTCCAAAATTATTATTTGAGGAAGAAATACTATTGGAACTATTTCTTGAATATTTTACTTAATTCTGACATTTAAAATGGCTCAAATTAAAAATGTATTAGAAATCTAAAATAATATCATCTGTTCCACTACTGATCAAACTATAAATATCGGCAATGTAAATCTTGTTGATATCAAAATTAGTTTACATGATGCATTGGAGATGGTTGAATTTCTCAACATTGAGTCTCGAGTACATCAAGACAATATTAATTCCAAATAGCAGTTGAAGAGTGATGAAGTAATTTTAGGAGAAAATTTGGATGCAATTAAAAGTTCTAATGTGAAACTTGTTATAAAACACTGGGAATAAATTACACATAACAAAATCAAAATTGTCATTGAATATGATAAAGTTGTTTTTTTTTTATGTTCCTGATTTTTCTAAACCCATACAATTTCATAGTGATATATTTTTGGATTTGTTGTTCCCAAACAAATTAATTGGTGCCAACATTGTGACAGAATTGGACATGTGAAAGATCAGTGTTTTGATCTTCAGCCATGTTAGCATTGTGGAAAATGCAATCACCGTTGAAACAAATGTTCTCGAAAGAAAACTATTGTGTGGATGGATTACTTATGGGGATTGGTATAAAGTGTCCAAGAATATTTATAGGTCATACCGCAAGATATGATCGAGATTATTGACCAACATTGCAGTGAAGAATACTTCCTCTTCTCACCCTGTATCCATCAAGGGGAGAATTAGTAGAGTTTTGATGCTCTGCTACAGGTTTGAAGATTTGTCAAGCGAGCCTGAGTTAGATATCCACAAGTGAGTTTGAGCCACAACATATACCTGTTAGAGCCAAAGTTGTAGCCAAAGAAACTTCAATTTTTGTTGACTGAGTTGTTTGTGAACGAGTACTTCTAGATTCATAATTGTTCAAGGAACTACATTGATGGTTCCATCGTTGAATTTTTTTATTTATTTAACAACTGCTATGAAATTTCCATTTTTGGGTATCATTTGTGGTTTTCTCTTAAAAACCACCAACCTTAGTTTGTAGTCATCTTTAAAAAACCATTTTTGAGAGATACTCAGCTCTTAGTTGAGGAGCATCTTAGCATTTTTAGTTCTCATTCTTGGAATTTGATACATCCCTTTATATTAAGGGGGGAATATTAGACACCTAATCCTCGAGATTAAAGTTGGGTTAATATGTTTTATGGTAATTAGTTGTTAGGTTCCAAGAAAACCCAAAAAATAGATTAATTGTTTTTTTGTTGTATTAATATGTGCAATATGTACATATTCATTAAAATCAATTATTAATATACGTTTGAGTTTGGTTTCAAATGTTTTTGTATAACAAAGAATTCCTACAATTAAAATATTTGCTGAAAATAATCAATATGTTGAGGAAAACTTTTATTGAGACTTACATAAGGAAAAATTGTTATCGAGACTTACAAAAGTTACTCTAGTAGTTGGCGAGACTATATCTTGAGAAGTTAGAACAAGAAAGGGTTATGGTAATGGTGCTTTATTTCCTTTTAGATATAAAGCTCAATCACTTGTTGGGTCATTTGTTTGATCAAATTTTGCTTGATATACATCTACTAGTGTTGGTGGTGGGTTTACTATTGCGGTGCTCTGTTGTTGATAGAACTGGTTGCTTTGATGCTGATAGAACTAGGTATAAACCACCCTATATATCCCACCCAAACCTTATCACTTTGGATCTGAACGATGGAATGATTTCTATAGACTCCCTTACCGTGCCTCCCTATACTCTAGCTACCTTTATGGCTGTAGTAGTTTTTGGCTTTGACTTGTTCGTAGATGGCTTGCTGGTCTAATTATCCTCTCCTGAAATAAATTTATTTATAAGGAAACCCCTCATATTGATAGGGTCTGAAGCATATTAATCCTAGGGGTGAAACTTACAACTTTAAGCTATTGTAAGTTCTATATATTTGGCTTAGGAGAGGAAATACCTGTCTAATTCCTCCTCCTATCATTTGCTTAATTAACATGTCCTGTACCATCAGTTCTACCCTCGAAGGCATTTGGATTAGGCTTTCAGGGAGGGAAATCATGGGTTCATGAATTAGTTGCAACATAGGGCCTCTAGTGCCCCGAGTACCTGGGCAATGTATAACTTATTTTTACCTGTTATGAACCTAATTTCATGACTGCTTATCCCTTCCACCTCAAGTTCTCCTCCTCCCTATCCTATATTACCTTAAAAAACAACTCACATTCTACTCTTCAATATCCTCGACTGCCTAAATGAATTCCCTCTCCCCTAGTTCTCTCTTCGAAGAAGTTGGTCTCTTCAAACTCTTTGTCATAGAAAAATGGTAGCTTGAAAGACAAGATCCTTGGGGTTGCTTGATTCCATTGTTCATAAAATATAAATGAATGGTATGGAGGTGGGGGCACATGGATTGCATCCAAGACTACATACCCACCCAAACATTCAGTTATTTATTTTTTATTTTCTTAATTTGACCATAACATTAGTCAAGTTTACATGCATGGTAGGTGTCTACATGATAATATTTTCCAGTTTAAAAAAGGTCAGTTCTTCATGATAATGTAGGAATTTTATAGTATGTAATGGTGCTACTGAAAGGGTCGGTAGAAATTAATTTTCATTTGAAGATATAGTTGATCTAGTAACATATGGTGAATTGATGTTGATTGCATGGTTAAGGCATAATACCAACAAGAAGTTGAGCACATCCATTTCAACATAAACATACTGGATATCGACATGACATATGCTTATCCACTGGTGACATTAATATGTATTGGATCTACCCGTTTATGTTCTATGTCCATAAAGAATGGAAAGGTTGGTAGTCCACTAATTGATCTGGCCTTGCTACGGGGAGTTAAGTTCCAAGACATCAATATCATAATTAATACATTCATATGATCAATAAAGACATTTTCTATTGAGATTAATACATGGAGCATGATGGCGAGGGAAATACTTAGCTATGTCATCTCCCTTGACTTTCGTTCTTGAAGACCATTCTATGGTATGCCACCCAAGTTGTTCTTAAAATATTAATTAGAATATTACATGTTTTATTACAAATGTTGTCCATGAGGATTTCCATTGGATATTATGCCAGATGTGCAAACGATAGCCAAAAATTGTTTAACTCAACTAATCTTACTACTTATATTTCTATTATTATGTAAGAGCTTAAGTTTCATATTATTAATCCTCCATTTCTTTATGTCTATGTGAAAATGGTTTCATCCCATTCATGTACTCTGGAAGTTTGAAGTAATCAAGAATATTCTTATGTACACTGAAATTTTCTTTTAATTAAGAATATTTATCATTGCATCCATGTGTAATATACTATGAAATTTCCATATAATTGGAGAGAATTGGAAACCCAACTCATTCCATGTTATTAGGGAATAGTGACATTCGTGATAGGTGTATTCTAATCAGTGTCTCAGTAATCTTCGGTTTTTCCTTTCTATTATGTAATGCAAAGACCATTATTGTTATGTTAGTAATATTGTATCAATAATTTTTGAGCTGGGAATCAACATCCTCGTTCATTAAACTTTCATATTATGCTATGAAATCGTGTTATGTAAGTGATAATATGAATTTTGATGCTCTTAATATGATAATGGAATAAAAACTATGGTTTAAAATTATATGAAATATAGTGTCTATAAGTTTTTTATAAATTGTTGTAATCTTTGATAATGTACTGATTAATTCACATTTTTATGGGATTTACTCTCCCACCAAACATTGTAGATGATTATTTGATTTCACGTATAGGGAAACGATAAGTTTTTTAAGAGATATATGGAAATCACGTGTCTTGTTTTCTGATTGGTTAAGTATTTTTCATCATCTATAGCAAGGACTAGGGACAAAGGTATGAAGTACCATTGAGATTTCGATGATGTATAATAGATTTTCACTATGAATCAAGTAACACGGACGTGCTTTATTTTGTGTTTCTTTGTTGTAGCAGACTATGTGTCGTGGAGGCACTCTTATTGGCAGTCTTAGTAAATGTCTAGAGGATTGTGATTTGATTCCTTAGGCTTTAAACCAACCCAACCAAAGAAGCCAAGCTTGGATGTTGTTAGAGTAAATTCAGTGCTAAAATACTAGAAAGGATAGATTGATAGTTAGTTATTGGCTTTCCTTTCCAAAATGTCTTCCCTTCTTCCACCCTTTTCCATTTTCCTTTGGAATGTATAGGCCATCATCACTAGTCCTCTAGAAGATGAAAAAATGGATTGGACCTTTGATGAAGGCCCTTATTCCCTTTCCATGATGTCCCAATCCTTCAACTAATTTCTCCTTTAACTCCAGATATACTATTTGTCTCCTCAATAGATTGAAGTAACACTTCCCTTAATATAATTATCAGTGACGCTTTTCACTGTGACTGGAGGTTTTTCCTTGTTAAATATGAAATAATTTAAGAATATTCAAACCTTATAGAATACAAATATTTGGTATTCTCTCTATCATGAACTCAACGTTGTGTCTTAGAATTTTTTCCTTGTATCATTCATGTTCTCGCTTCAACAAGAAAGTGCCAAGACATGGGGTAGCTCCTCAAATGAATTACATTTACTCATTAATATTACTCATGGTTATATAAAGGAGGGAGTGACTCTTAGGCTTCACCCCCTGATGAATCTTCATTTTCCATTATTTACTATTTATATTATTTACAAATCTTCACCCAAAACCCAATCATTAGGTGTCAACATTCCCCCTCATTAATCTGAAGGGATATTGGTGAGTCCAAGCATCATTCTGAAGTTTTCAGAATTTTCTCATCCAAGTTCTTTGGTGAATATGTCTGCAATCTCCTCATTGGTGGAACAATGGTGTAGATGGATTGTCTTAGCCTCAACATGATGTCGAATCAGATGGTATTTTGTATTGATGTGCTTCGTTCGACCATGGAACTTTGGGTTCTTGGCAAACTTTATTGCAGAGGTGTTGTAAATCATGAGTGGAGTTGAATGTACCTATTTTATCGTCAAATATTCTAGAATTTTCTTGAGCCACACAATTTCTTTTGTTGCCTCAGCAGTTTCCACATATTCTGCCTATGTTGTGGAATCTTTTGGAACTAATTGTTTGTGTGATCTCCATGAGACAACTACTGATCCAAGACTCATAACATAACCTAAAGTAGATACCCTAGTTTATTTTTCTCCCTCGAAGTCTGAATCAGAGTATCCAATCAAGTTAAAGTCACCCACATGTGTATACCTGAGTCCAAAGTCTTGGGTTCCCTTAAATTACTTTAGAATTCTTTTTGCAGTAGACCAATGTCCCTCACAAGGATTTTGCATAGACCTGGAGAGGATTCCAACAACAAATGAAATATCTGGTTTAGTAGCAGTTAGGTAGTTGAGACTTCCTACAAGTTGTCTATAACTTTTTGCATCCTAAAATTATTTCCTTTCAAAGGATGTGAGATTTAAGTTATGTTCCATTGGAGCATTCAAAGGATTGCACTCATTTATCCCAAACATGTTTAAATATATATATATATATATATCCAATGTACTTCTTTTGAGAGAAGAATATATACTTCAGATGTTTAGTTACTTAAATACGAAGATAGTAGTGAACATAGCCCAAGTCAGTCATTTCGAAAAATTTCCTGAATCCATTCTTTATGGATGCAATGTAGATATCATCGTTCATTACCATCAAAGATCATCTACATGTACCACAAGATATACAATTATTCTTCTAACTTTCTTGAAAAACCAACTTGCATCATCAAGATAATAATGTTTGTAGTTGAGTTTCAGAATATGGTCAGTTAACTTTTCATACAAGCCTCGCAATGGTTTCTTGAGGCCATACAAGGATTTCACAAGTTTGCATATTTTATGGTCATGTCCATTCATAGCAAATCCTTCTGGCGGGGACATAAAAACATTTTCTTTCAGATCTCCATTTGAGAAAGAAGTCTTTACATCCATTTGATGAACTTTCCAATTGTTCTAAGTTGCCAAGGCAAAGAGTGTCTAGATGGTAGCCCATTTTGCTATGGGGGGGGAATTCTCCTCATAATCGACCCCTTGCTTATGCGCAAAACCTTTTGCCACAAGCCTAGATTTATGCTTTTCAAGTGAGCCATCAACTTTATACTTGTTCTTGTAGACCAACTTGTAGCTAATTTGTGTGGTTCCCAATGGAGGATTAACCAGCTTCTAAGTGTCATTCTTTATCAAAGGCATCATACTCCTTTTACATTGCTTGTTTCCATTGATCATGATAAGTGGCTTCTTTGGAGGAAGTTAGTTCAAAATCTATAGACAAATTCAGTTCACAACCATAAGAAACATCCATATCAAAAAGTGAATCAGGATCATCTACATCACCTCCATTTTTCCTGGTTGAATTTCTTATTCCTATCTTTCCAACCTCATGAGGATGAACACATTCAAGTGTATTTGTCATCCATTTTGGGAAACCTTTCTAAGATGGTCCAAGCTACTTAGTTGACTGAGTTTGAACTTAATCAATATTGAGTCTCTCAATTCTGTTAATCACATCACTCAAAGTATCATCAATGGTTGCCACTTCATCTGGGAGAGAGAGCACCTCAGAAGAAGATTCCATATATTCATCCAGTATAGGCATCCCCCCTTCAAGAGGTGGAATTTGGTTATCAAATTCTGGAAATGATTTTGCATGTCAGAATTTATCCAAGTGATCAGGCTGCCTCTCAACAACATTGTCATCTTTGGAAGATTCAAGAAGGATTACATCTATAGATATAACACACTTCTTATTAACTTCATCATAGGGATGTTATGCTTTCAATGTATTTGAATACCCCAAGAAGATACACTTATGACTCATTACATCGAGTTTGTTTCTTTGTACATTTGTTATGAAGGAATAAAAGGTGGAACAAAATACTCTAAGATCATTTACCGAAGGAATGTGGCCATACCACATTTAATAAGGAGTCTTGTTTCTAATAACATTAGATGGACATATATTCTTTACATATACAGCACATAGAATTGCATCATCCCAAAGCATCAATTTCACATTCTTGAAATACATCATGGAACGTACCATATTTAATATTGTCGTATTCCTTCTTTCAGCTACTACATTCTGTTGGGGATTATAAGGCATAGTTGTTTGATGTTTTATCCCATGTTGGAGAAGATAGTTTTCAAATTCATTTGAAGTGTATTCTTTTCCATTATCAATGTAATACAGCCAATATGATATTTTGCATCATTTTCAATGCATGTATGAAAATTATTGAATGTTTGAAAAGCATCAAATTTGTTCTTCAATAAATAAACCCAACATATTCTAATGTACTCATCAATAAATGTCGTCATATATTTATTTCCATTTACGGAAGGAAGAGGAATTGGACCAAATAAATATGAGTGAATGAGTTCAGTTTTTCTATGTGCTCTCAAATGTGAATCATGAAAAGACGGTTTTCTATGCTTTCCTAGAATGCAAGCATCACATTGCTTAAGTTTCCTACGAATTGTAGGCAAAACAGTAACACCATTTTTCTTCAACAAGCGAAGGTAGTCATAGTTCAAGTGTCCAAATATAGCATGCCATAAAAGACTTGATGGAAATGTACCTTCATCATAATGAGAAATTTTGTGCAAGAGCAGAGGTACCTTGCAGCTTCAAAAGTATTTCTTCTTCTATCCCTATCATGACAAGTGAGTGATATCATGTTTTTATGACCTCAACCTTTCCAAAAATATGAATGAAGTGTCCTTTCTCATGAATGTGGACCAAGGAAAACAAGTTAGTCGTCAACTATGGGAGATATAAAACATCATGTAGAAGAAAGTCTGGAAGACTAGGAAGTTTGAGGCTGATTGTGCCAAGCCCTGATGGCTTGAGTTTTTATTTGTCTGCAAAGTATATTGCTCCATCAACATTATTAGTAAATTATTCAAAAATATCTTCTGAAAGTCATGTGGCAATTTTCTCCTGAATCAAGCAACCAATCATTTTTCCAAGAAGAAAGTGAAGCATTAAACAAGTCTTCATTTACTCCAATATTATAATGTGCCACAACATAGTGAGTGAATTTAGGTGCTTTAGCTTTCTCTTTGTCATTGGTTCTACCATTGGCTTGATTTCTTTCCTCCTCAATTTTGACCCAAAGAAACTTGCATGTGGATGCTTCATGTGATCCATCTCTATTGCAACATATGCAATGAAGATCATAATTTTCTCCTTGAAAGTGTATGCCCCCCCGCCTCTAAAATTTCTTCTTCCTCTTCCTCTTTGACAACCTCTTCCTATGGAATAATCTTTAGCATGATTCTTATCTCTATGTGAAACACACACAACTTCTTCAGAAGACTGAGGAGTTGTATTTGTCCCAAAATATTCCTCTCTCTCAACAAATTTCTTCACAAGGGAGTCAAATGTAATCTCTTTGAGGTTTCCATTTACTTGCAATGACTCAATGTCATTTGAATAAGTGGGATAAAGTGCTTTGACAAAGGCTATCAGAGCAATGTCTAGTTCAACATTAGCGACTTTCATATCATGCCTAATAGATCTTACCTCTGATGCTAGAGTAAGAGGATCATCATATTGTAATTCAAGGATGAACAATTTATTCATCAATTGGACATCTTCAAGTTGAGAGTGTGAGTCATAGAGTTCCTTCAACTTCGGTAAGGCTTCAAAAGAATTTGAAAATGGTGAAATATGGCGACTCACCTCTTCATTTACACACGCTGAATCAAGGAATAGGCATCGTTGTTCTTTTCTTCCCAAATGGTGAATTCCATGTCTGAGGTAGGCTTTACAGGTTCATTATCTCTTTCTCCTACACAAACTCCTTTCCACAACTCATTTAAAATGAGAGAGTGTTTGCTCATTCGAGACCAGTTAGGATAGTTTTCCTTCTCGGTGAGAAGCATTCCCATAATATATATCAATGAATGTATTTTAGAATCACTGTACTTTAAAAAACGATTACCTCTATTGCCAATAGACTGTAAGAAATTGCACCTCTGTTGGTAATATAGTGTGAAACTTTTCACTTCTATTCTGGTGTTTTTTTTTGGACAAAGGTATTATGTGGGGGAGGGTTATATGGGGAAGGGAATATATGAGAAGGTATTATTAGGGAAGAGAGTTTATGCGAGAGGGTGTATATGGGGAAGGCTTGTATATGGAGGTATTAATGGCTGTTATTAACGCATTCAACTTATGCTAACCGGGAGTGGATAACATTCAACAACATATGGAGGTAGCATGAATAGTGTTTCGTTGCACAACAAGGGTGTCATAACATTGGAGCATAGTATAATAGTGGAACATGTTGGTATTACAATCGGAGTGCGATGTGTTGTGGAGCGCGGTGGTATTGTAGTAGACTGGAGGTCTTGAAGTGGGTTAAACGCGCAATGGTGTTATAGTGGAGCATTGACTGATGATATGAGGGAGGAGCTCCACAGTAGGCAAGATATTGAGTGAGGATATGAGGAAGGGGCTCCACAATAGGTGGCGTATTAACTGGCGATATGAGGGAGGGCCTCCATGATAGGCGGGGTATTGACTAGCGATATGAGACGAAAAGATGAACTAGAGATGAAAAGGCTGACTGCGTTAATGGGTAGTTTTACAAGTATTATTGAACACAGTAATAAACAGTAAAACTGGAGCGTGGTATGTGGACCTATAATTAAAAAAATCGTATGTGTGGTGGCATCGGTGCTGCGAGCATTGGTGGTATGTACCAAATCGTATGGAGGTTGTGTATGGAAGCCATGTATGGAGGCTGAGGCATGGAGGTATCGCACCGTATGGATGATTAATGCATATTGGGGTCATAAATGTCATGTCTGCATATGGGGAGAGTCGAAACCAATTATGGCACTCACAGCAGTGACTGTGCAAGGGGAGAGGTGGAGGGTGATGTGGCCATTTCACGAGCAGTGCATACACGTCATTGTATATCATGGCATAAACACTGCGTTGAACTGGAGTACAGTGTGTAGGATGGGTTGATGGAATACCACTACAACGCAAAAAAAAAAAGATAGAGGGAAACATTCAATGGGTCTCCCACAATGCAGGTATAACGTATGGAAAGGCAGGATATGAGAAACCACCAGGGAAGTGCAGGTGTACAAGATGTAGAGAAGGTGACAGTTTTGCAAAATAGGTGAAACAAGAGGGATTTACAAAGGCAAGAAAGCTAAGAAGATGGAATAGGCTCTGATAGCATATTAGGCCAGGCTGTAACTCCTCAAATGAATTTTGTTTATTCATCAAGATTACTCATGGTTATATATAGTAAGGAGTGACTCTTGGGCTTCACCTCCAAATGACTCTTCATCTTCCATTATTTACAAATTTTCACCCAATCCCAATAATTAGGTGTCAAAATAAATATTGCCACACATTCACATCTTATTTTACACATTGTATTTAAATAAAAGTTATACTTTTGAAGTTCATGTGTTTAATCTATTCACATAATACAAGTCTAGATGCTAGATGGATAATTAGTACAAGACAGAGTGGAGAAATTAGATGAACATTGCTTTTTCCCATGCATATATATAGTTGTGAGGGAGACTTAGTACAATACATAGTGGAGAAATTGGACGAACTTTGCTTTTTCTTGCACTAGTGTTGAAAGAGTAATTTCAACTGCGCATCGGGTGAACAGTGCAGCAGCAACAAGCGACTTCAGCAATGAGCGACTTCAACGATGAGCGACCTCAGCGATAAGCGATCGCCGATATCGCATCGGCGAAATGGAAGCGGGGACTTCTAATGTTTTTTTTGTTTGCGATGAGCGATCACTGATATCGTATCGATGTATCGCTATCAGCATTTTAAGTGGAGCATAACTTTTTACAATTGAGAAATCGCCGATGGGCCGGACCCGACGATGGTATTAATTCCTTTTTGATAGATTATCGGGTCCACAATATTTTCGCAATCGGGGAAACCATGGGTGCACAACTTTTGCATATATGTGTGCTATGCGATGAAGCCCAGACCCGATGGATTCGACGATGGTATTAATTCCTTTTTGATAGATTATTGGGTCCACAATATTTTCGCAATCGGGGAAACCATGGGTGCACAACTTTTGCATATATGTGTGCTATGTGATGAAGCCCGGACCCGATGGATTCTCAAAGCCATATTGAATACTGGTTGAAGTACAGCCCTGCAAAATAAATTCAACGTGAAGTAAAAGTCACATTACCGCAAGTTTTGTCAGTAAAACAATAAATGCAAATTTACTGAGGGTTGGTAAGTTTAGGTGAAGTTTTTAATTTTATCATTTTTTTATTTCAGCGGGAGTATGGGCACAAGTAAATGTCAGTAAAATCATTTAATTTTTATTATCTTCTTTTACGGCAGCATGGCAAGTGAAAACGTATGTAAGTTTTCTGGTTGTCATATATAAATGTAATGTTCCATTTTTTTTGTCTGAGTGTAATTGAAAAAGAAGGCATAACAGTGCGTATGTAATGTTCTGTGTATACAAAGTGATGCACGCAGCAGCGTGAAAAATATCCATATGTAATTTTTTACATAGAGGTGAATCGTTAGTGGTGAATCTCTATCTGAAAGAGGAAGATTATAATGTGTAACAACAATTTTATTAATGAATAGAAATCCTTGGTGTGTGTATAAACTCTGTCCTCTGTGCTTAGAATTTTTTTTTGTTTCCGCTGTGTTAAAGATCCTGTGGAGAAAACAGAGCATTGTCTCTGTGTGCAAGTTTTTATTGTTTTTGGGATTTTATCAGAAAAATCCCCAACAGTGGTATCAGAGCTTGTTCAGGCTCTTTGAAGACATTCAAAGAAGCTGAACGAAGGAGTTTTCTGGCTGCAGTAAATCTTCTTTAGCAAAGTGAAGACTCAGCTAAAAAGATCCAGGTATTCCTCAAAGTTTTTTTTAAGTAGCTGCTGAAGAAACAATCAGTTATTTTAATACATAGTCAAGCATTTTATAGCATAAATTAAGGAGTGCTAGAATGGCCAACACCAGCACAAGCATGGGTATGTTTAACCCTCAATTCCCACAGTTCAATGGGAAAAACTATGACTATTGGGCTATAACCATGAGAGCCCTGTTTGCCTGTCAATATTTATGGGAATTAGTTCAAGATGGTTTTGAAGAACCAGCAGATGAAAATGAGTTTAATAGATTAACTCAGGCAGAGAAAGACCTACTAAAGAGCAATAGGAAGAAGGATTCAAAAGCCCTTGTATTTTTGTATCAAGCAGTGGACCAGAGTGTGTTTCCAAGGATAGCAGCAGCTAAGACATCCAAAGAAGCATGGCAAACTCTCAAAACAGCCTATCAAGGCATGGAGAAAGTGAAGACAGCTAAACTACAGTTGCTGAGGAGAGATTTTGAAAACCTGTGCATGAAGGAGTCAGACAATATTGACTCATTCTTCACACATGTGATTGGTTTGGTCACACAAATGAGGACTCATGGAGAAGTTCTTGATGAAAGGAGGATTGTGGAGAAACTATTGAGGGTCCTACCCTCAAAGTTTGATGTGATTGTCACCACCATAGAAGAGACAAAGGATTTCTCAAAATTTTCAGTTGATGAGCTACATGCATCACTGATAACACATGAACAGAGGTCGAGTAGAAATGAAAACTCATCTCTGGAGCAAGCCTTCAAGACCCAGATGTCCTTTGGAAGAGGAAGAGGTCAAGGCAGAGGAAACAAAAGAGGAAGAGGCAGAAGCTAGAACAGAGGTGGAAGGAACAATCCAACAAATGCTCAAGGAAGAGGTAGCAATTCAGATCAGAACCAAGGCCAAGGCAGCAGCCAACAAAGAGGACAACATCATGCTCAAGGACAGAGGCATGGAAAATCCAATGTCCAATGTTATTATTGCAAGAAATATGGGAATTATGCCAATGAATGTAGGAAGAAGCAGCATGATATGAGTAATAGTTCTAGTGCAAATATCACTAGAGAAAATATCAGCCAAAATAATGTTTTATTAGCTTTTAACATGGCTGAAACAAATAGTGAAGATATATGGTTTTTAGACTCAGGTTGCAGCAACCATATGACAGGAAACATAGCCCTGTTTTCTGCTTTAGATCAAAATGTGAAATCATAAGTCACACTTGGGACTGATAGCAAAATTTGTGTTATGGGAAAAGGAGAAGTCAAAATATTTACAAAGAAGGGTGAAAGAAAACCATAGCAGATGTCTACTATGTCCCTGGAATGAGGTGTAACCTCTTGAGTATTGGACAGCTTGTTCATAAGGGGTACAATGTTTTCTTTAAGAATGATGTATGCATCATCATGGATATAGCACCCAGTAAAAGATGTATTGCTGAAGTGAAGATGACAAGGAAGAGGATGTTCCCTCTCAAAATAAGGGCATATTTCAAAAACAAAGAAGTATTTGCAGCAGTTACCCAAGAGGCTTTCCAAAGTGTGCCAAAGGATGAAAATTGGTTGTGGCATTTGAGATTTGGACATCTCAACTTTGGAGGTCTCAATTTGTTGAGCAGAAAAGGGATGGTAAGAGGTCTACCATTGATAGAGAAACCCGACAGCCTTTGTGAAGGTTGCATCTTGGGAAAACAACACAGAGAAAGTTTTCCATCAGGGAAAAGCATAAGGGCAAAGGTACCCTTAGAAATTGTCCACTCAGATGTATGTGGACCGATGCAAATTCCATCACTAGCAGGCAGCCAATATTTTCTAACTTTCATTGATGATTTTACTAGAAAGACTTGGGTATATCTTCTTAAAAACAAAAGTGAAGTGTTTGAAAAATTCTGAAATTTCAAAGCACTTGTGGAAAATCAAAGCGGGCTGCATATCAAAGTCTTGAGAACTGACAGAGGAGGTGAGTATATCTCCAAGGAATTCCTATGATTTTGCAGAGAAAATGGAATACACAAGCAATTTACAGCAAGGTACACCGTACAGCAAAATGGAGTTGCTAAAAGGAAGAATAGGACCATCATGGATATGGCAAGGAGCATGTTGAAGGCAAAGCATTTGCCAAATGATTATTGGGCTGAAGCTGTAAATTGTGCAACATATATTTTTAACAAATGTCCTACAAAAGCAGTGATGAATAAAGTGCCGGAAGAAGCATGGAGTGGGAGAAAGCAAGGAGTCACCCACATGAAAGTTTTTGGATGTGTGGCCTATGCACACATTCAAGATCAGCTAAGGAGGATGTTGGACAACAAAGCGGAGAAATGTCTTCTCATTGGATACAGTGAAGAATCCAAAGCTTACAGGTTGTATATCCCATCCACCAAGAAATTTTTTGTGAACAGAGATGTTCAATTTATTGAGGAGGAAGCTTGGGATGGAAGCATAGAGAAAACAGTGAATGTTAAAAATTGTTTGTCTCATGATGAAGATGATGAGGAGATGGCTAAAATTCATCCCCAAACAGTAGCGCCAACACAAGGACAGCAAGCAACACCCTTGAGGAGAAATGAAAGTGCTTCTCCAAGCACACCACAAAGTGGAAGTTCAAGTGCATCTTCAAGAACTTGCACACCGAATGAAAGAGGTAAGAGATTTAGAAATTTAAGTGACATTTATGATAAAGGAATGAATTCCTTATTTGCTTTGTATTGTCATGTTGATGACCCTATTCATTTCGAAGATGCAATTAAAGATAAGAAATGGATAAAAGCTATGGATGAGGAAATGAATGCCATAGAAAGAAAAAACACATGGGATTTGGTTGAGTTACCAAAAGGTAAAGAAGTCATTGGAGTTAAATGTGTCTATAAGACCAAGTGCAATGCTGAAGGAAAAATTGAAAGACACAAGGCAAGGCTGGTTGTCAAAGGGTACAAGCAGCAGTATGGGAGAGATTATGAGGAAACTTTCGCACCAGTTGCAAGAATGGAAACTATGAGAGCAGTGCTGTCCATAGCAGCACAAAACAAGTGGAAAGTTTACCAAATGGATGTGAAGTCAGCATTCCTAAATGGAGTGTTAAAGGAGGAGGTCTATATTGAACAGCCTCTAGGCTATGAGAAGAAAGGCCAAGAACACAAAGTATGCAGATTGAAGAAAGCTCTTTATGGGCTGAAGCAAGCGCCAAGAGCTTGGTACAGTAGGATAGATTTCTATCTACTGGAAAATGAGTTTGACAAATGTGAGGGAGAACCCACCGTCTACATTAAAGAAAAAGATGGTAAGATTTTAATTGTTGTGTTATATGTTGATGATGTGATTTTTACATGTAATGATGACTACCTCATTAAAAATTTCAAATCAATCATCAAAAAAGAATTTGAAATGACTGACATGGGTTCGCTGAGATACTTCTTAGGAATAGAAGTAGATCAAAATGAAAATGGAATTTTTATCTCTCAAGCGAAATATGTAAATGAAGTATTGGGCAGATTTAATATGCAAGAGTGCAAGGCAGCGATCACTCCCATGGTAATGGGATTAAAACTCAGCAAAGAGGACAACAACAAGGATTTTGATCCTAGCTTATATAAGAGCATAGTTGGCAGCCTCATGTATTTAACAGCAACTAGGCCAGATATAATGTTTAGTGTTAGTTTAATTTCCAGATTCATGGAGAGGCCAAAGGAAGCACATTGGCAAGCAGCGAAAAGAATTCTGAGGTATGCCAAAGGTACTAAAATGTTTGAAATTTTATATAATGTTTCAGAACATTTAGATTTAATTGGATACACTGATAGTGATTGGGCTGGAAGTGTAGATGATCGGAAAAGCACTTCCGGTTATGTTTTTCACATGGGTTCAGGAGCCATTTCATGGGCTTCTAAGAAGCAGTCCATTGTAACATTGCCTACAGCAGAGGCTGAATATGTGGCAGCTACAGCAGCAGCATGTCAAGCAGTGTGGATGAGAAGAATGTTGAGGAGCTTAGGCCGAGAGCAGGCAAAAACAACAGTGATTTTTTGTGACAATAGCTCAGTTATTGCATTATCAAAGAATTCAGTGTTTCATAAGAGAACGAAACACATCGACACAAGGTTTCATTACATCAGAGAATTGGTGAATAATGGAGAAATCATTTTACAACATTGCAGGACTCACGAACAGGTAGCAGACATTTTGACAAAGCATTGGATCAGAAAAGCTTTGAATTTTTGAGGAAATGTTTGGGTATGATTGAATGCCCAGCAGTTGAAATTAAAGGAGAGTGTTGAAAACGTAATTTCAACTGCGCATCGGGTGAGCAGTTCAGCGGATTGAAAACTTCAGCGATGAGCGATCCGCTGATATCGCATCGGCGAAATGGCAGCGGGGAATTATAAAGTTTCTTTTGTTGTTTGCAATGAGTGATCGCCGATATCACTATCGGCGTATCGCTATCGGCGATAACCAAACAGGCAAGCTTTACCATGATATAAGTTGCGACCCGATAACCCGGACCCGACGAGTATTCAACATTTTGTTTAATATTATTTCGGTTCCGCCAGTGGCTCGTTTCATGTTTTTATGTATTTTAGGCATATATTATAAAATATATGATCGGAGGTATCGGCCCATATTGCGATCGGCATATCGCAATCGATAAAACCAAGGGTGCACAACTTTTCTTATATGCGTGCTATGTGATGAAGCCAAGACCCGATGGATTTCCAAAGCCAAATTGAAAACTGATTGAAGTATAGGTCTGCAAATTAAATTCAACGTGAAGTAAAAGTTACATTACCGCCAGTTTTGTCAGTAAAACAATAAATGCAAATTTATTGTGGGTTGGTAAGTTTTTGGTGAAGTTTTTAATTTTATCATTTTTATTTCTGCGAGAGTATGGGCACAAGTAAAAGCCAGTAAAACCATTTAATTTTTTTTTGTTCTCTTTTACGGAAGCATGGCAAGTGAAAACGAATGTAAGTTTTTGGTTGTCATATATATATGTAATGTTTTTTTTGTAAAAATATATGATGGTGGAGGCACAGCAGTGCGTATGAAGTGTTATGAATATGCAAAAGGAAATACACACAGCAGTGTGAAAAATATCTGTATAACTTTCACACAGCAATGAAATGTTAGTGGTGAATCCCTCTCCAAGAGAGGAAGATTATAATCTGTAACAAAAGTTTTTTTTAATAGAAATCCTTGGTGTGTGCAAACTCTGTCCTCTGTTCTCAGAAATGTATTAAAGCTTCTTTGTCTTAAGATCCTGGAGAGAAACAGAGCATTGTCTCTATGTGCAAGTTTTTATTGATTTTGGGATTTTACCAGAAAAATCCCCAATATTAATGTCTCTATGAATAATTCGCAACTGTGAATCCTCGTGAAGATAAAGAAGGCCACGCGCTATACCCATTATGATGTTGTAGCGTTTATGCCAATCAAGATGCCTCTTCTTCTCTGGATCTGTATTTGTATTTGCAAAATACAGAATTCGAAAGCTTTTAAATAATCAATCCGATTAATGTATGAAAGATTTATCATCTTTCTCTCAACCAAAAAATGTCCAAACTGACTTACCAAACATAAAGGTGTCAAGATTCTTGTTCCGGAAATACTCGTAGACAAGCAACATTCCTGGTCCCTCGGCACAACACCCCAGTAGCTTTACCAGATTTCGGTGTTGAACATTGGCTACAAGCTGCACTTCATTCATAAACTCTCGTTTTCCCTGTCCAGATCTTACAGACAACTTCTTCACTGTTATTTCGTTTCCGTCTCTGGTTATTCCCTGAAAAAGTTAAGGCTATCAACAGCCCATGGGAAAAACCCTCTTCGTCTTAGTTATGTCATGCAATTTCATATGCTAATAATAATAATAGTTGCATACACACCTTGTATACATGACCAAACCCTCCCTCTCCAAGCTTCTTGTTTTCATCAAAATTATCCGTTTCTTCTGCGAGAGCTTCTAAGGTGAAGACAATTTGCTCCTGCTTGAGTAGCGTCGATTCTGGATCATTCTCGACCAAAAAAAGGTGATGAGAATCTAATTTGATGCGATAGCGTAAGTTTGGCCATGCGAAACAGAGGCCCAGAGTGCAGATTCTACTTTCGTTCTGCGCATGGGTTATTTGCCTGCGTAAAATGGCAGACTTCAATCTCCTCCACAAGGCAAACAAACAGACCATTAACGCTAGAACCATGCCTCCCACGATCCCCAATATTATGGGTAAAGTTTTTGAAGAACCTTCTGTACAGTAGATCATGCAATCTGTTATTTACAGAAATTGAAATTGGCAATTAATTTGTATAATACTGAAGAGCGGCGAATGATAAAAGTAGAAGCAGTAGAGAGAGAGATTATTGGACGTGGTGGGTGAAGTTCCATTAGCCGAAGGAGCGTGGGCAGATACCGTGGGAGGGTTTGACCTGGACGAGGCACACGGAGGTGGAGGTGGAGATGGAGATGGACTAGTGCTATTCCCTCCACTAGGAGTGTCAAAGAAGGGGTATATTTCATAATGGGCCGTGCAGCTTCGCAAATTAGCTTGAGCTCTTTGCTTAATAGAACAACATTCGTAGAGGTTAGACCTTGCCAATTGCAAACAAGATTTGCAGTCGTTGATGGATATATCTCTCCAACACTGAACCAGACCATAAATGGTTCCAAGAGAATAATCCTCAGATGTTCCTTCGGCGAATCCCTTGTTTGCAGGAGCATAAGCTTGATCAGAAAGGTTGGAAAGGAGATCTGAAGTGGTGCTCCTAAAACTTTTTACATTACTACTAATGTCGTTTGGGTTCACCAGAGAATTCCCGTTGGTGTCTAGCTTTGAAATGAAGTCGAATTTCTCATATCGCAGGAAGCAGTGAACCATCCATACTCGACCGCCGACGTCATTTCCGCAGCGTTGTATAACACTATCGTTCGCTGCTTGTGAACAGATTGAACAGTCTTGTTTAGATATGTTACCTTGGCACTGGAGGAGGCCATAGATTCTGTTAGGACTTTTGCCATAGAAAGAAGTGTTGCACCCTGTTTGAGGTGCGTTCTTCACCAGATCACCCATTACCCTATTCAAATTGCCGGAAAATGTACTTCCATTAGCGTAAGTAGAAGTATTATTGCATGTATATAACCGTTGGGCTGATATAACGGAAGGAAAACTGAGAATGAATAATAAGCCGATCAAATGGAAGCTAATAGTCGTCCGTTTGTAAGTATTGAAGTATATTTTCATGATCTTCGAACTGGCAGACGTATGTAAAGGTTACTGATGAATATGGGATACAGGCCGCTATAAAATTGATAGAGTTAGATCACAGAGACACAAGAAGCAATAATCTGGAAGCGATTGGGATTGGGAATTACCAGCAAAATGGACGAAGTTGCTTGGAAAAGGTAAGTAAAGGCTTCCTTTCAATAACAAAAACCCTGAAGTAGAACAGTCTACTGGAATTTGGATCCTGAAACTATTATTTCGACATCATCAAAACTTGAAAGATAAACTTCCACGCACCATTCGGTCTCTTGTATGCATAAAGAGCATTTCGATATCCTATATTATCATGATTTTTTTTAGCATCAACCTGACTACCATTTTTATCATGATGTCTTTTAGCATCGACTACCATTTTTATCATGATGTCTTTTAGCATCGACTGACTAAAATTTTAATTTGGGAAATTTTAAAATTAAAAAAAAATCAGTCATTTTTATCAAATAATGAACTTTCGAGATTGTTCAATAAACAAAAGGCTTAGTGCGAGAAATTTTGTTTGTCGTATATCGTTAGAAGAAAATTATAAACATTTTGTTAAATAAATTAAAGCTTTTATTTAAAATATTTTTTTAATATTTAATTTGTTTTTAAAATATTATTAATTTATATGTAAATTATAATCGTAATTTTACATATTAAATTTTCGCATAATTAATATGCAGAAGAGTAAATTGGTAGGCAAAAAAGAAGGATCGATTGGCATGGCTTAAGTTTCATTTTTTTAACTATCGGCTAAGTGAAAATGGAAGATAAGTGTAGAAAAAATTGTATAAATAAAAGAAGTCAAAGTATTCCAAAAACTACTTTTTATTTAAAAAAATAAAAATGAAAAAAAAAGGAGGATATGACAATTTTAGTCGTGAAAATAAATAAAAGACAAAGAATAAGATAATAACCAGGATTTGGTTTGGAATTTTGTAATATATCTTTAAAATTTATTATGATATAGCTAATGGAATAATGCATGTAATATGATATATGTAATGGAATAATGAAAGTAATGTGATCATAAATATGAAATAGGTGTATTTAATAGTTGTTGATTAATAAATATGTTCACTATATATAATTAAGAATAAATAATATAATAATAAACCATAAATAATATAATATTACATAGTAGTTAGGATAGATATTTTTGAATAATATTGAAAAGTATAAATACTTATTGTACATGAGTTTTTAGAGCATGGGTATATAGGGTACTTGATATGAATATCTATTGCAGTTGAAAAT
Organism: Pinus taeda; assembly: GCA_000404065.3. Taxonomy (NCBI): domain Eukaryota; kingdom Viridiplantae; phylum Streptophyta; class Pinopsida; order Pinales; family Pinaceae; genus Pinus; species Pinus taeda. The sequence goes on from APFE030255557.1 coordinate 79,927, forward strand.
TTGCTTGAATTTAATAGAAACAATAAATTTAGAGTAATAATAATATATTTCAAAAATTCTATAAACATACACAAATAAAGTAAATTTTAAAAAATTAAAATAAAATATAATTGAGTAATGTCATAACTTAAACTATTTTAGCTTTTTAAATCTTTAGTAGTAATCATATGTTTAATCTTTTTATATTTTCTCAGTCTTATATTTATGTTCAAATACACATAAATTGGGTTTATGTGATATTAAATTGATCATCTATTATGAAAGACTATATATAATATATATTTCATATAATAATATGTTTTTGTAAATTTGGCCTACAACTCCATCTTATTTTATTATGAATGACTATATATAATATATATTTCATATAATAATATGTTTTTGTAAATTTGGCCTACAACTCCATCTTATTTTATCAATTCGTTAACACAATAATTGTTGTTAACTGTCAGTATCCTTTATTGCTCTCAAAAGTAGTTAGTACATGGGTTTCTCCACCTTTTATTTTATGGTGCTAATTGCTTATTTCTCATGTGAATGAATTGGTTGTTTCAACTAATATCAAAATTTTCATTTTAAATATTTTGGGTTTAATATTGTATATGATCCTAAATTGCTATATCAATTTATTAAAATAATATGAGCTAGCTATAAACTTTTAACACATGAATTAGATTGGTTTAATATTTTAATGACGACATAAAAAAATTCATATTTACTCACATAAGGACATTATTAGCTTATATTTTGAGTGTGACAAAATCTAAATAGCTAAAAAGGATAAACCCTCTTAATACATACAATCTTGAAATTTTAAAAAATGATATGATTGATATATTCAATTGGTCAAGATATTATAAAAGCTCCTTGCTTTCCATGAAGCTTCTAAAACCTCCTAATTAAAGAGTTTTTACGAACTCTCAAAGAAAGAGAATGCTCAAATCAAGTTCCCATAAAGCTCTTGAAAAGTTCCCAATCTCCCAAAGAAACTCCCCACAAAAGGGAACATTTCCAAGAAGCTTAAAGCTCACAAGAGCGAGGATACGTAAGTACAAGCTCCTCAATTTTTAGGAGTAGTACCCATGATATTATGATAAATACGTATCAATATTGTTGTATGGATAATTGAGTGTTTATTCTGGTATCAAACATGACTCAAAGTGATTCATCCCATAAAGTGTAGTTGATGGTGTTACTCCACTTTGAAGGTTCTCTATATTCTTGTGTTATTTATAAAGAGTGCATTTGATATATATGAAATTGATTATTATTTGGTATCTTTTACATATCAATGCTCATTATAAGTGGGATCAGAGCTATTTCTTGCACAAAAAAGATGTATATGTTGGTTGTTCCTTTTAAGGAAAAGAGAGGATAACAATATTCATGCTGATTTTTGAAACTTTGTGAAGAATTTGAAGAAACCAACTATAAATCTATGTTCCACTAAAAAACAAACATGATATCTTTGGTTAAGCATGCACATAGATTTCATATTAGATATATTTTGATAGAGTGTCTAGATTCCAGTGAAACCAGTACCAATAAATGCAAAAGTGAATATGGTATTTCATAATTGTTGCCATAATAACGAATTAGAGAATTATTGGAAAGGTTATTGTAATTTTAGAATCATCACCTCTAGCTCTAGTTACATGAAGAATAACATTGAAAATTAAATTAATTCCTCAAAATCTTAGTTTTATTTTTGGAAAGATGTATGTTATAGGGAGATCTAACGGACCTAATATTGAAGAATATACAAAATGGACGAAGTTAAAATATCTAATAAGTTGGAAAGTGAATATTATCATTCAGTTAACGGATAAATAATCTATATGGTGCGACTCACATTTCTCCATAGAAATAAATAAAATTCCATATGGAGAATTTGAAAGAATATAGATAGATAGATAGTTTTATGGCACTGTGAAGGGTACAAAGAACACTAATCTCTCAATTTTCCATTAAATGAGATGCTTGTTCATGCACATGTTCGCACATCTTAAGAGATATGTGTGTGTTCAGGTAGCATAACTTAGTCTAAGAGATATGTGTGCATTCACCAAATCACCCATTACCCTATTCCATTTGTTAGATCAGAGCATACATAATACACAACGGATTTATACTCAGAGACTTAGATGGCAATAGCAGAGAATAATTCACAGAGATGGACAAATGGAGAAACAACAAGATTATTTAATCAGAAACAACAGAATAGATAAAATAATCACTGGATAACATAAGTCACTTTGCAATACATAACAAGCTTGGCCCTTGGCTTTCTTTCCTTGGCCAGAGAAATTACAAATTTATAGAGGCAGAAGAAGGATCTAGAATCCTGTGTGTGATTCAGATGGAGATCTGGAAGGATCTAGAAACCACTGGCAGTGTAGGAGGATCTAGAATCCTGGAGATCTAGAAAAATCTAATCTAGAAGGATCTAGAATACTGCGTGAATTTGGCTTCACACTTAACATTCTCCCACTTGAAGCCAAATAAGAGTCATCAAGTCACACCAAGTCCTACCATGCCTCTACATAACTCATGTCTATTTCATGGTAGAATCTTAATGAGCATATCAGCAGGGTTCCTATTTGTATGGATCTTTTCCAAGGATAACTGTTCTTCCTCCAACACATGTTGGATCCAATGGTACCTTAAGTCAATGTGCTTGGTTTTTGAATGAAATGTTGGGTTTTTCGCCAAGTGAATGTCGCTCTGACTATCACAATATAACACATAAATGTCCTGCTTTATTCCTATCTCTCCTAGGAATCGGTGCATCCTCAACATCTCTTTACAATATTCTGTTGCAGCTATGTACTCTGCTTCTATTGTATAGAGGGCTACTATTATTTGTAGCCTTGACACCCAAGATACTGCTACACCTGCAAAAGTATACAAATAACCTGTAGTGGAATTTCTGGTATCCATATCTCCAGCCATATCCACATCTGTAAATCCTTCAAGCACAGTCTCATCATGACCAAAACATAAACAATAATGACTAGTACCCTTTAGATACCTTAAAATCCATTTTACTACTTGCCAATGTTGTTTTCCTGGATTGGTAAGGAACCTGCTTACTACTCCCACTAAATATGCAACGTTTGGTCATGTGCATACCATGGAATACATTAAGCTACCAACTGCTGAAGCATAAGGAATCTTGCTCATCTCTTCTTTCTCCTTGTCATCACTAGGACATAATTCAGTACTCAGCTTGAAGTGTGTTGCAAGGGGTGTACCAACTAGCTTGGAATCCTTCATATTAAACTTGTTAAGCACCTTCTTGATATATTTTTCTTATGACAGCCACAACCTTTTGTTTTTGCTGTCACACATAATTCGCATGCCCAATATCTGTTGTGCTGGTCCCAAATCTTTCATTGCAAATTGGCTACCCAAATCTTTCTTCAACCTATTGATCTTATTCTTATCATGCCCAACAATCAACATGTCATCCACATATAACAATAATATGATATACTTTCCTTGATCATACCTCTTGATATAGACACAATGGTCAACTTCCAACCTTTGAAAATCATGTTCCAACATGAATGAATCAAATTTCTTGTACCATTGTCGAGGTGCCTATTTCAACCCATAAAGACTCTTCTTCAACCTACAAACAAGGCCTTCTTTGCCTTTTTCTATGAAGCCTTCTAGTTGCTCCATATAAATTTCTTCCTCCAATTCACCATGAAGGAAAGCAATGTTTACATCTAACTATTCACATTCTAGGTCTAAAGCAGCAACTAGACCAAGAATGACTCTAATGGATGACATTTTAACAACAGGTGAAAAAATTTCAATGAAGTCAATACCTTCTTTTTGAGCAAAACCTTTCACCACCAGTCTTTCTTTATACCTCTCCTTCTTTTCATCCCCTTCATGCTTAATCCTGCACACCCATTTGTTTTGTAGAGCCTTTCTTCCTTTTGGGAGGTTTACCAACTCCCAAGTTTTATTTTCCTGCAAAGAGTTCATTTCTTCTTCCATTGCTTTCTTCCAGTCTTTACTGTGCTCGAATTTACAAGCTTCTTGAAAACAATTAGGCTAACCTTCATCAGTCAACAAAATATAGTTTGAAGGAGGATACCTTTGTGAAGGCTTATGAGGCCTAGAAGATCTGTGAACCAACTGTGGTGGTACATTATCAGGTTGAATCTCCTGTAAAGGTTCTTGCGAGATTCCTTCTTCTTGTTGTTCATTATTTTCCACTTGTTGTTCGTCATGCTCCTGATTTTTCTATTCATTTTCTTGTATTGGTGGTATGTTTTCCTACTGCTCTTCAAACCTGTCAATAACCTTCTTGACCTCCAAATCACCTACAGTCCTCTTGAACATTTCTGACTCATTAAATATAACATCCCTGCTTCTAATAATTTTATGTTTGACTAGATCCCATAGACGATAACCAAGATCTTCATTCGCATATCCCAATAAAATGCATTTCATAGATTTATCATCTATCTTAGTTCTATTTTCTTTGGGAATATGTACGAATGCTTCACATCCAAAGATTTTCAAGTGAGAATAATTCAAATTCTTACCAGTCCAAACTTCTTCAGGGATACCACCATCCAAGGCTATAGTTGGAGATCTATTTATGAGGTAGCAAGTGGTCCTGACTACTTCAGCCCAAAAATTCTTCTTCAAACCAGAATTGGACAACATACTTCACACATTTTCCCTAATGGTGCGATTCATCCTTTCTGCGACACCATTTTGTTGAGGAGCACCAGGCACAGTCTTCTCATGCTTTATGCCAAACCTATTACAATATTCCTTAAATGCATTTGAGCAATATTCTCCACCATTATCTGCTCTTAAACACTTCAACAATTTGTTAGTCTCTCTTTCAACAGCAACATGGAATTTTTGAAATATTCCAAACACTTCACTTTTATTTTTCATAGGATATGCCCAAAGTTTCTTGGATGCATCATCTATAAATGTTACAAAATATGATGCTCCTCCTAATGATTTGATGTTAACAGGCCCAAACACATCTGAGTGTACCAATTCTAACACATTTTTCTTTCTGTCATCGCCATCTCTAAGAAATGAAACCCTTCTTTGTCTACCATATATACAATGCTCACAAAGATCAAGATTGTAGGATTTCAAACCTGGCAATAAATTTTTACCAACAAGGATTTTTAAGCCCTTCTCGCTCATGTGACCCAAACGCTTATGCCATAAATCTGTTGAATTTCCTTCTTTTGTGACAGTAGCCAAATATGATTTTCCTATCACTGTCTTCAAGGTTTATAATGTTCCTGTCTTGGGTCCTTTGGCCACGACCAATGCACCTTTGCTAATTTTCCAGCCTCCTTTTCCAAATCTTGTCGAATAGCGTTCATCATCCAGTCGTCCCATAGACATTAAACTCATACACATTTCTGGTACATGCCTGACCTGTTTCAACAATATATCTTGTCCATCTTTCATCTTGATCTGGACATCTCCCACTCTAACAATGCTGCAGAAATGATTATTCCCCAAATGCACTCTAACAATGCTGCAGAAATGATTATTCCCCAAATGCACTCTACCATAATCACCACGATTATATGAAACAAAACTATCTTTGCATGGGGTTACATGGTGAGATGCCCCAGAGTCAAGGATCCAATCAAAGATACTACTAGATGTATATACACATGCATCCTCTACTGAAACAGTAAACAACACATCACCTTCTGTGGTTGCAGCAGTAGTCTCACCTTCATTTGTGCTGGATGACTTGTGATTTGTACTAGACGATCTCTGATCCTTTTGTCCTTTCTTCTAGAATCAACATTCTTTCTTCATGTGCCCGAGTTTGCCACAATGAAAGAAGATGATCCTTCCTCTCCTTGATTTTGATTGGCCTCTCAATCGTGATTTCCCTTACCGGCCTCGATCCATTCTCCTACCACGATCAACTAGAGCTAGAGCCTCTCTTCCCTGGTTTTCCGCAATTGACTTGCGTCGGAGCTCCTCACTCATTAAACTGCTGCTGACATCATCAAACTTCAAGGCCGCTATAGTTGTTGAAGTGCTCATAGCTACAACTAAATTTTCCCAGTTGTCTGGCATAGAACACATTAGCAGAATAGCTCTAATTTCATCATCTAAAATGATTTTAAAAGAGGCAAATTGATTAGTAATAATATTAAATGCATTCAAGTGCTCAACCTGAAGCACCCTCCTTCATTTTGAGATTATAAAGCCTCTTCATCAAGAACACTTTGTTTGATGTTGTGCTCTTCTCATATAGATCATGGATCTTCTTCCATAATCCTTCAGCCGTCTTTTCTCTGGACACATTGAAATAAACATTCTTTGCTAAATATTGGCGAATTGTTGCAATCTCCTTTCTATCTAGCTTATTCCACTCTTCATTTGTCATCGATGAGGGTTTCTTTGTTATGCCCTCAATCGGCAAGTATCGATCCTTTAAAATCAGTATATCCTCCATCTGTGATTTCCATAGGGAAAAATTAGCCCCTCTCAACTTCTCCATATCTGTAAGTGTTGTCTCCATTTTCAATCAAATTCACGCCCCAAAACACAAAAACTCCACTTAAAAATAAAACTATTACTCTTTAAAATTTAGTAATAATGACCTTCATCCTTTTAAAATACCCTTTTCAAAATTCCTGCTCCTTTTTAAAATATACTTTTCAAAATTCCAACAAATAATTATATATGTTCATAATAAATATAAAAACATATATAATGTTTTAACCTTTTCACATTTCACACATACATATGTTGGTTTGAGAAAAAAAAGCTTCACCTATATGTGCAAGCTTGATGTAAAAAAAAACTTAGGAACACCACATTTCAAATCAATTTGCACGGATCTTCACTTTTTCAAACTCCAGCAACACGTTTCAACATAGATCCACGACGTTGCTTTTCTTGCAGCAACTGTCTTTTAGTTCAAGCATTCCTCAGCTATTTCCTGGATAGATCCTTCAATAGCTCCAAGGGTAACAACCAACATTTTATCGAATGTTGCCAGAGTAAGGCAATGGCACTAAGCGGCTTGCACAGTGGATATTCGACCCTAGCTCTGATACCAGTTGTTAAACCATAGCATACATAATACACAACGGATTTATTCTCAGAGACTTAGATGGCAATAGCAGAGAATAATTCACACAGACAAACAAATGGAGAAACAAAAAGATTACTTAGTAAAAACAACAAAATAGATAAAACAATCACTGGAGAACAGAAATCACTTTGCATTACATAACACGCTTGGGCCTTGGCTTGCTTTCCTTTGCCAGAGAAATTACAAATTTATAGAGGTAGAAGAAGGATCTAGAATCTTGTATGTGATTCAGAGGGAGATCTCGAATGGTCGAGAAACCACTGGCAGTGTATGGGGATCTAGAATCGTGGAGATCTAGAAAAATCTAATCTAGAAGGATCTAGATGGAAATCCTCACTCCAACAAGTGGTATTAGAGCCAGAGGTCTCGAGCTCGAAACACACTGGGCTCGCGTTGGGGGGGAGATTGTTGGCTCCCGGTTAATGGCGGTGTAGAAGGTCAATGCACACCGTGTGTTTTGTGGCATGTGTTTAAATCTAGCGATGTGTCTTTACTAACACTTGCGGGTTTTGGTTGTAATGGAAATCATGACTCCAACACAAATTGCTGGAAAATGTACTTCCATTAGTGTAGGTAGAAGCATTATTGCATATATATGACCGCTCAACTGATATAACAGGAAAATTGCGAATGAATAATAAGCCAAACAAATGGAAGATAATAGTCGCCTGTTTGTAAGTGTTAAAGTAGTATATTTTCATGATCTTCGAACTGGAAGAGGTATGTAAAGGTTTCTAATGAATATGGGATACAGGCCGCTATAAAATTGATAGAGTTAGATCACAGAGACATAAGAAGCAATGATCTGGAAGCGGTTGGGATTGGGAATTACCAGCAAAATAGACAAAGTTGCTTGGAAAAGGTAAGTAACGGCTTCCGTTCAATAACAAAAACCCTGAAGTAGGACTGTCTACTGGAATTGGTATCCTGCAACTATTATATCGACATCATCAAAACTTGAAAGATAAACTTCCACGCACCATTCGGTCTCTTGCATGTATAAAATAGACATTGAATTTAATGTGGACAGAGTTGATTCCTCCGGGAAGAACGAGGCGGGGGATTGGTAAACTGTAGTTAAAATTAAATTTGTAAACCAGAACAGGTCATATGTTTCTCAATGTTTCAAATTGGCAAGTAGGGTTGGAATTTCAAAACAAAATTAAACCCATATGTCATGGGTGAAATCTCAAAACAAACTCATTAGTCATGGAATTCAAAACAACGCTTCAAACATATAGTTTTTCTCCCGGTTTCAAAATGGGTAAGCAAGGTTGGAATTTCAAAACAAACTTATTAGTCATGGAATTTCAAAACAGTTTTTCAAATATATAATTTTAACTGTTTCAAACTCGCAAATAAGGCTGGAATTTCAAAACAGCTTTTCAAATCGACAAATATTATTGAAATTTCAAAACAAGCTTATCTTTCATGTAATTTCAAAACAAACCCATCCATCATGAGTTTCACACTTTATCCTTTCTTATCCTGTTTTCACAATTTCAACCCAAAAGTTTGAAAAATTTCCACAATATTTAACAAACAAACTACATGTTAACCAACAATTTACCTGTTAAATTCCATCCTACTAATAAAAATCAATAATAACCTTAATTAGTTACTAAGTCTTAATTCATTAGCTATTTATCTTTAAAATGTTATTTCTTTGAAATGCAATCAACACGTTTATAAATATAAATTAGGTTTATTTTATAAATTATTAAATAAAAGTGGTCGTTTCTGAGTACTATTAACCCTATCGTTATAGACACATGTTGCAAGTACTAACGCAAATATAATTTTTATTTTTTATTTATTTTTAAATCATACACCTTATCGTTATACACATGTTGCAAGTACTAACACAAATATAATATATTTTTATTGTTTTTTGAAAATCAGACTTTGAGGCACCGGGTAAAGTCACGGGAAACGAGGATTAGTCCATTTGTCCTATCTTGACGTATTAACCAGGGTTGAATTTTATATTTCTCGCTTAATTCAAAACAAATTTATATAATACATCAAAAAATAAATAAATAATATTTAAAATAATAATAAATATAAAATAATGTTGTAAGATAAAAAAATAAAATTAAAAATTAAAATTTTAAATATAAATTTTTAAGGTTAAATTAAACTATTAAAATTATTTATGGTTTATAGATTTATGGTATTTGTTATGTTAAAATATATTTAAAAGTTTGATGAAATTGATTATGAAATGCAGAAGTACCAATTTAGATCCATCTTAATTTCAAATTTGGTCATTTTCAGTTCTTGATAAATCCAGATTTTAAATAAATCTAAACTAATTTAATCATTAAATTAATAATTAGATATATTGTTAAAATACTTATTAAAATTTATGTTATTGGTTCAAAATCTATAAACACTCTCACTTGCCTAAACAGCAACAACAAAAAAACATCAAATAAATGTTTAATGAATTTGCCATAGAATTGTTTTTTTCCCAGAAAATCATGAAAATTATGGCAATATTTTGATAAGAATTTTTTAGGTGCCTTTGAAGTTTTTTATGGTTCTGAATACATTTCCACCTTCCAAAACATGATTTAAACACTCTTTTTGCAAGATTTGTTGAAGCTTTTTTGCCAGAATTCTGGCCAATTAAAATGAAATATAAATTATAATAAATTCTCCAACAACAACTACACCCATAAATACGTTAAATACATTTTTAATGTGAATTATACCCACACACCATTTATAAAATTAATGCATTAAATTAACCTAAATATATCCCTACATTTTGTATACCTTAAATTTCTTCTAACACTATTACACATAAAAAAATTAACTATCAAAAAACACTTTATAAATTTACATAAATACAAATAAAAATGATCAAATAACACTTTATGGATTTACTTATATCCATTAAAATAAATAAATAAACATAGAAAAATTTGAAATTCCATACCCATTATAAAGTCCTTAATCCTATGCCAATTCAGTGAAATTCCATGCTCATTACAGAGTCTTGCAGCCTATGCCAATTCAATGAGAAAAGCATTTCGATCTCCTATATTATCATGATTTCATATTGGCTTAATATATTTTAGTATCAAACGGACTACAATTTATTTTTGCTAAAATTTAAAGTTAAAAAAAATTATAGGAATTTTTATCCAATAATCTTTCGAGTGAGTCAAACAAAATGTTTAAAATTATATTTATATATATATTTATCCAATAATCTTTCGAGTGTGTCCAATAAACAAAATTTTTGCTGCAGAAATTTTGTTTCTCGCATACCACTAAAAAAAATTATAACCATTTTGTTAAATAAATAAAAATTTATTTAAAACATATTTTTAATATTTAATTTATTTTTAAAAAATATTATTAATTTATATGTAAATTATAATCGTAATTTTACATATTAAATTTTCACATTGTAAAGTTTAATATAAGGTAGAGTAATTCGGTAGGCAAAGAATGATCAATTGGCCTACTTAAAGAGCTTGAGTTTCACTTTCTCTACTATCGTTAAGTGTAATATAAAGTAGAGTAATTTGGTAGGTAAAGATGGATCAATTGGCATATTTAAAGAGCTTGAGTTTCACTTTCTTTACTCTTGCCCAATTGAAAATGGAAGATTTTTGTATAAAAAAAATACATAAATAAAAGAATTTAAGGTTTACAGAATTAAAGGGAAGTCTTGGAATATAGAAGAAAGAGATTATTTTTGAGTTTTCAAAAAATGGAAGAAAGAAGATAGGAAAATTTTAATCCTAGTGAAAAAAATAAAAGACAAGGAATAAGATAATAAAAGATTATTGGTGAAATAGGTTGTTATTTGCAGAAAAGACGGAAAGAACATGGAGTTGATATTAAGAAGGGAAGATCTTATACTTTTGCCTTTCGGAGCATATCTAAAAAAACAAAACATCAAGTTTGTTTGGAAAATGCATCAATTATCACAAGAAAAGAGTAATATCAAAGAATGAAGATCCCGGAGGCTCTTGAGATTATAAAACATCCAGAAAATCTCAACAGGGCCAACGGTATTAAGATCAGTGGAAATTAGCTTCCCTTAACTAAAGGATTAGAACAACCAAAACACCTTAGGTAATCAGGGAGTTGTTTTTGTCTCTTGTCCTTATAACTATCTAATCTTATAACTATATAATCTTATATTATTAATACATAAAATAAAATAAAAATAAAATATTATTATTAAGTTGTTATAAAAATATCTATTTTTAAAGATTTAATAATAATAATAATAATTATATTATTTATAATTAATTAGTTTTAAATTATAATATCCATTAATGGATTAATTTTAACAAAATGATCTTAATCTTATAATTATTAAGAAATTAAAATAAAAATATTATTCTTAATAATAATTTATCATTATTATTGGAGCATTTATAACTATATCATTCATTATTATTGAATTTTATATAATAATAATTATCATTATTAAATTAAAGATCTATTAAAAAATTAATAATTTTAATAATAATTATTATTATAATAATTATTATATAATAAAAATTAGTTTTTGATTATATTTTTTTTACCAATACACATAACAACTAAAAAATTTTAAATCCTAATATTATTATTGGATTATTTAAATATTTATAGTTATTAATAATATATTTATAGTTTATTAATAATTAAATTTTTTATATAAAATAATAATGATTGTTATTTTTATAATAAAAATTAGGTTTTTACCAATAATAATTTTAATTTTAAAACTTATATAAAAATCTTATTCAATTTAATTAACTTAATTATTCACATAATCCAAATAAAAACTATTATTAAAACAAAATTAAAACAATTTACCACGACATTATAATAAAACTGTTATTAAATTATTTATAAATTAAAATTAAAATTAAATATGATTAAATATATTAAATATTTTTAAATCCATTAAGTAAATTAACTATTACAATATTCAACTAATATGAAATCTATTAAAAAAATAAGAAGCAATTTATTTAAAGATTACGATAAAAACATTTATCACTGTTAATAATTATTATAAATAAAAATAAAAATTAATAGCCAACCTTCATCTCCATAAAAATTCTAATATTTTCTTTTAACTAGTTATCCTATCACAGAGCTCTTCTTCTATCATCATTTAGATTGGTCCTGATGGTGGATCTCTGTTTGGATTTGAAACATTGACAAATATGGTTTTTGCTGTGGATACTCCGAGACTAAACTCAAAATTAATATTATCGTAAATATAGATAAATAATATTATTAATTGTAAATTATCAAAAATAATAATTAAATGTTAATTAATAATTGACAATAATTAATATTTATGATACATTTAATTAATAAATATTATTAATTGATAACATTATTAATTACTATCATTTGTCACAATGTGACATTGGACCAAGAGACAATCTCTGTTACAATGTGACCATGGTTGACCATGATTGAACATGGTTGACCATGATTGACCATGGTTTACCATGGTTGATTTACATATTGAGACAATCTTTGTTACAATGCGACATTGAAACGTTGTTAACCATGGATGATCTTCATATTGAGACAATCCTTGTCACAATGTGACATTGGAACATTGTTGACCATGATTGATTTTAACATAGAGACAATATTAAACCTAAGGGATTGATATTATAAACTGAAGGTAGATAAACCCTATGATAAACATTATAAACTCTAAAAAAACATGGTTGAGCACGCTTGATTTTCATATTGGCACAATCTTTGTCACAATGTGACATTGGGCTATGGTTGACCATCATTGATTTTCATATTAAGGCAACCTTTGTCACAATGCGATGCTGAACAATAGTTGACCATCATTGACCATGGTTGATTTTCATATTGAGACAATCTTTGTCAAAATGCGACGTTGGACCATAGTTGACCACCAATGATGATGGTTGTCACAATGTGACATTGGACTAAGAAAATCTTTGCCATAAAGTGACGATGGTTATTCACCATAGTTAACCATGGTTGAGGGATTATAAACCCAAGGGACTAATATTAAACCCAAGAGAGTAATATTATAAACCCTAGGAATATAAACCCATAGATAAATACTATAAACCCTAAAATAAACATGATTGACCATGTTCTACCATGGTTGATTTTCATATTGAGATAGTCTTTGTCATAATGCAACGTCTGACCATGGTTATCCATTGTTTGTGATGGAAATGAGAAATTATAGGTTAACCAAAATCCCTTTTCCTTAAAAAATCGATATTGAGGCTTGTGGGTTATGGCCCACTAAGCCTATTGGAAGTGCTTTTAAGGATCCAAGCCTTTTAAATCATGGACTTACATTAAATAGGGGCCATATAACTTTTTTGGAAGTGTTAATCTTTCGCTTCCCCTTTAAACAAAACCCGGGACAATAGTTATGATAATACACTGGAAACCAAAAGAGATCCCGCTTTGAAACCTTAGTTCAGACTTCAGGTTTCATACACCGAATCTATAGATTCGAAGGCCTCTTTAATTGTTATTCCTCAAACCTCCGATCTGCCCGATGTTCGTTTGCTGATCGGCACTTCACTATCAGTGATATCGGAGTATCGCTTATCAGTGTATCGACCATTACTAATGCCACTATCCAAGTCTTTTGACTCTCTAATATGCGATCATCGATCACATCTCCTCCGTTGATTCCCTTTCGATCCAACGGTCCCCGTTTCATTGGTGGTTGCTCATCGTGACTGTCTAAGGCCTTAGTCCCTTCCACTCCAACGTGCTAAACCGATATGCCTTCTGGACCCGACCTGGTTATAGGCCAACTTCCATAAGTTTTCAAGTTTGGATTCTGGATCTGTTAAGTGCTTTTGTGATGTTTCTTAATGTAGTTGGAATTCAGCTAAGGGTCGATGGATTTCTGTCTTAAAACACAATTCCCTTCCATATACCAATTCACACGTGACATGCATATATATAACAATTAATTGATATCATGGGGTTGTCATTGATCCTACAGGAATCAATGGTTGACCAAACCTGCACACAGAAACATTCATACTATCCACACGACAAACACATAAACACACATTTTCAACACAAACATGCACCCTTTTCTATTATATACAAAATAGTTGCAATCTAAGGCTTTTCAGCCTTAGTTACAGTTCCCCTTTCGACTACATAGTGAATACTCTCGGCTTTCACAATTATATCTATATCACTCACTATATCCTCTTTTGAACACACATTCGTATAGTATTATATTATATATATATATAATATATATATATATATATATTATATATATATATATATATATATATATATATATATATATATATAAGAAGTGTTGGACCGGATCATGGAAGGATCCGATCAATCCTCTAACAAAAGCCCTAAAGCTCTCGGCACGCATGCATGTATCATATGAACACATGGCAGATTACATTAATAAGTCTCCTCAAGAATTATCCATTCCATCTTTTCCTCTATTTTAAAATAGAAAAGTCCCTGTTTTGCTCCCTGGTCCACGTCTTCCTCTTCCTTCTCTTTCGATTCCTCCCTTTGAATAAAGGTGATGGATGCTCCTGCATCAGACTCTCGAGGCACAAAAATTTATGACATCCTGGTCATATGCTTCTCCTTCTCCTTAGCAATTCTACCCACTTCACTTCTTCAGTGGAACTGCCTTCACGGTCTTCTATGAGCTGCAACAAGGCCTCTGCAATAATAGTCTCCTTCTGCTACATGATACCTCACCAAGCTCTCCTCACTTAGTATTTTGGCATCCTTCAGGTTCTCTTCTATGGAACCATATGAGCACTCCATGCTCTAGGTTTGTTGCAATCTTCTCACCTTCGGCTGTCGTTCTCTGTGTGACATAAGACCATAACTCTCCAGCTCTATCAACTGTACCTCCTGCTCCTTCTTCTTTCTCTCTGGAATCCTTTTCCTTCTCTGGCATGCAGAATCTTCTTCTGCTATGATACCAAATGATGATGTAGGGGTATTACCCGCACATACCCACAATATGCAAGAATTTTCATAACACAACTGTCCCAGGTATTTGACTCTACAATGGAGTCAAATATTCAGACCATAAATGGTCAAGGCCCTCTTACATAGTTCCTTTGTATCAGAACCAATCACCATGCTTGAAACCTCCTATCAAGATTATATGAACCCTCAAACCTTTGGTTATGACTTGGATTAAAATCTTTTTATTAACCCTTCTTTCATTGTCAAAGGCCTCTGTCTAAGGTTCTGTATCTGTCTGAACAAGGTTTGATAATAATTACTTGGTAGAAACATACCTCTTAGCTTTGCTACCATCATGCTCCAATTTTTTATTGGTTGCTTTCCAAGTCTCTTCCTTTCAAATGAGACTTGAAGTATTATTAGCCCGATTTCATAATTCATTGGGTTCGCCATTTTAAACGCTATTAGCTCTGATAACAAATGAACCACTAAGCCTATCGGAAGTGCTTTTAAGGCTCCAAGCCTTTTAAATCATGGACTTACATTAAATCGGGGCCATATAACTATTTCGAAAGTGTTAATCTTCCGCTTCCCCTTTAAACAAAACCCCAGGACAACAGTTATCATAATACATGGGAAACCAAAAGATATCCCGCTCTGAACCCTTAGTTCATACTTCAGGTTTCATACACCTGAATCTATAGATTCGTCGACCTCTTTAACCGTTCTTCCTCAGATCTCTGATCTGTCCAGTCTCCGATCACCGATCGACACTTCGCTATCAGTGATATCGGAGTATCGCTTATCGGCGTATCAACCATCACTAATGTCACTGTTGGCACTACACAAGGACTCAAGCTTTCTCTGATCATCCCTATATCAAGCAATTCTTGCACCTGCTTCTTAACCTCTTCATTTTCTGTAGGAGTCATTCTGTAAGCTAATTTGTTTAAGTAGACTTGCTCCAGGAATGAAATCTATATGATGGCTAATTCTTCTAATGGGTGGTAACTCATTAGGCAAATCATCAACAATAATATCACAATATTTCTCCAACATTTCTTGAATTTCAATGGGTAAGTCAGAAACTTTAGTAGAAGTAATTATTACCTTGGGCTTGCAAATTACAACAAAATTTACCTCATTCTCTTCAATCTGCTTCAAGTATTCCTTTCCTCCTAGTAACGGAGTTTTTGGATCAGTCTTCTTTCTTGATGCATCTTCTTCTTGCAGAGGCAACAATGTATGATTGACACCGTCCTTTCTAAACTTGTAGGTGTTTCTTTTCCCATCATGCATAGCTCCTCTGTCATATTGCCAAGGTCTTCCAAGCAATATGTGACACACATCCATTGGTATCACATCACCTACAATTTTATCTTAATACTTACCCAAGTGAAACTCCACTTCACACTGTTCTTTCACTAACAATTGATGTCCCTGTGTAACCATGACACCTTGTAAGGTGTTGGGTGTTTCATTATCTTCAACTTCAATATATCAACCACTTATGTAGAGACCAAATTATCAGTGCTGCCACTATCAATGATCATTTGACAACATTTCCCTTGAACCTTACACACTGTTCTAAAAAAAGTCTTTCTTTGTGATAGTTCAACTATCTCCTTTGCTGGCTTGAGCAAAACTTTATTAACTACCAAAGATTCTCCTCTCTGTGGTATATTTTATTCTTCTATCACTGTTGTTGTTGTTTCTTCTCCCTCAACTTGAGCAACAATGGCATTCCTCTGATTTGTTTCTGCTTTCTCCGGGCACTCAAAAGCTTTGTGTCCCATTTTGTTACATTTGTAACATCTTACTTCTCTTCCACTGCCTCCTCTTCCTCTAGAAAAACTCCCTCTGCCTCTTGCATCACCTCCTGTGGGTGCATGCTTAGTTGAGCTACTACTAGCTCCATCTTTAGGTGTTGTAGATCTTCCTCTACCATCTTGACTTCCCCTTCCTCGGAAGGTACCTCTCCCTCTAGCAGACTGCTTCCTCATGAGTTTTTCTTCAGCTCTCAGTGCCATCTGATAAGCTTCTTCTACTGTTTTAGGAGACAGTATACTTATCTCATCTTGAATGCCCATCCTAAGACAATTCACCTATCTGGCCACCTTCTCATCTATATCCTAAGCTTCTCCAACCCTTATGCTTACCTTGTAGAATTCCTTTGTGTATTCTTTCACTATCAAAGACCTCTATCGAAGATTCTGCATCTATATGAACAAGGTTTGTTGATAATTACTTGGTAGAAACTTACCTCTTAGCTTTGCTACCATCCTGCTCCAATTTTTGATTTGTTTCTTGCCGAGTCTCTTCCTTTCAAATGAGACTTGAACTATTATTAGCCCGATTTCATAATTTGTCGGGTCCACCATTTTAAACACTACTCTTCAGATACGAAATGATGGAAATGAGAAATTAGGGGTTAACCAAAATCCCTTTTCCTTAAAGAATCGATCTTGAGGCTTGTCAGTTGTGGCCCACTAAGATTATCAGAAGCACTTTTAAGGCTCCAAGCCTTTTAAATCATGGACTTACATTAAATCAGGGCCATATAACGTTTTTGGAAGTGTTAATCTTATGCTTCCCCTTTAAACAAAACCCTGGGACAATTGTTATCACAATACACAGGAAACCAAAAGAGGTCCTGCTCTAAACCCTTAGTTCAGACTTCAGGTTTCATACACCTGAATCTATAGATTCATTGGCCTCTTTAATCGTTATTCCTCAGACCTCCGATCTGCCCGATCTCTGATTGCCAATCGACACTTCGCTATCAGTGACATCGAAGTATCACTTATCGACGTATCGGCCATCGCTAGTGCCACTATCCAAGTCTTTTGACTCTTCGATATGCGATCAGCGATTACATCTCTTCCATCGAGTCCCTTGCGATCCATTGGTCCTCGTTTCATCAATGGTCGCTCATCACGACTGTCTAAGGCCTTAGTCCCTTCCACTCCAGCGCGCCAATCCAATATGCCTTCTGAACCCGACCTGGGTATAGGCCAACTTCCATAAGTTTTCAAGTCCGGATTCTGGATCTGTTAAGTGCTTTTGTGTTATTTCTTAATGTAGTTGAAATTCAGCTAAGGGTCGATTGATTTCTGTGTTAAAACACAGTTCCCTGCCATATACCAATTCACACGTGACATGCATATATATAACAATTAATTGATATCATTGGGTCGCCACTGATCCTACAGGAATCAATGGTTGACCAAACCTGCACACAGAAACATTCAAACTATCCACACGGCAAACACATAAACACACAGTTTCAACACCAACACGCACCCTTTTCTATTATATACAGAACAATTACAATCTAAGGCTTTTCAGCCTTAGTCACAGTTCCCCTTCCGACTACATAGTGAATACTCTCTGCTTTCACAATTCTATCTATATCACTCACTATATCCTCTGTTCAATGTGTAGGTATATATATATATATATATATATAAAAGAAGTGTTGGATCGGATCACGGAAGGATCCGATCAATCCTCTAACAAAAGCCCTAAAGCTCTCGACATGCATATATGCATTATATGAACACATGGCAGATTACATTAATAAGTCTCCTCGAGACTTTATCCATTCCATATTTTCCTCTGTTTTAAAACAGAAAAGTCCCTGTTTTTCTCCCTGGTCCATGTCTTCCTCTTCCTTCCTTTGGATTCCTCCCTTTGACTAAGGGTGTTGGATGCTCTTGCATCAGTTCACCATGGTTGATTTTCATGTTGAGACAATATTTGTCACAATGTGACAATGGACCATGGTCGTACATGATTGACCATGATTATAAACCCAAAGGATCTATATTAAAACTTAGGATTAATATTATAAATCCTATGAATAATATTATACCCTAGAAATATGAACCCTTAGATTGATAAACCCAAGATATTGATATTATAAACCAAAGGGATTAATTATAAATCCCCAAGGTATTATAAACTCAAGGGAATAATATTAAACCCAAGGGATGAATACTAAAAACCCAAGCGATTATAAACCCAAGGAAATGATATTAAATCTAAGGGATTAATATTATAAACCCAAGGTATATAAATCCTACGATAAATATTATAAACCATTAAATAAACATGGTTGACCACAATTGATTTTCATATTGATACAATATTTGTCATAATGCGACATTTGACTTTAGTTTAGCATGATTGGTTTCCATATTGAGACAACCTTTGTTACAATGAAATGGTGGAGAATGGTTGACCATGGTTGATTTTCATATTCAGACAATTTTTGTCACAATGTGACATTGGACCATGGATGACCATGTTTGTCACAATGTGATGTTGGGCCAAGAGACAATCTCTGTTACAATGTGACCATGGTTAATGACTCTGGTTGACCATGGTTTACCATGCCTGATTTTCATATTGAGGCAATCTTTGTTACAATGTGACATTGAAACATGATTAACCATGGTTGATTTTTAAATTGAGGCAATCCTTGTCACAATGCGACATTAGAACATGGTTGACCATGACTGACCATGATTGGTTTTAACATCAAGACAATATTAAACCTAAGGAATTAATATTGTAAGTCAAAGGTATAGAAACTCTTAGAGAAATATCTGCAAGCCAATGAGGAATCATTAAAGAAAACTTTCAATTTGGTTTGATGTAAGTCCAAATCTTATTTTAAAAATAATTTGAATATCATCATCACATTAATTCCATGCCATAGGAGGTTTGGGAATATACTAAATTTTGATAATAAATTACATTAACTTTAAACATCTTATTATTACTATTATTTGAATGAAAATATCAAATGAAAATTAAAAAAAATATATTGTTTAAATAAAAATAACTAAAATTGTAAATAATTTACTTATTTTAATTATAAATACTAAAAATTAATATTATAATTAATTCTGCTAAATTAATTATAAAAACATTTAAATTTATAGTATACTAATACTAATGTAATATAACAATTGTTACAACTTTCTTACTAATCATTATTGCAACTATTCTTCCCTTTCATTACATGACTTTCACTTGATAAAAATTTTGAAAGTTCAGGCTCTAATACATTATTTATTTTTTCCTAGTAAATAGAAAAAAATCAAAGCAATGTCTAACTTAAAAATTGATAATATACATGTCATTGAACAAGTCCAACATATCTCTAATTTTAACAGTCTATTGATTCTTCCACCCTCGATCCATGTCAAAATATATTTAAAGTATTGGACTTTTTATAATTTTGACATAAAATTTAATAAAATAATTTATTTGCCACAAAAGCTTATGAATAGTGTCCACTTCTATTTTTTTCACATCTAAAAATTTATAAACTATTACCTAGATTAAATTTAAGACAACCATGACTTCAGTTGAACAAGCTACTGTACTCGCCATGACATAGGAAAGTGAGATTTTTTCCAAACAACAACCAGGACAATTCACAGAATAAACATGTAACAAAACATTTTATATTTATTATGTTTTTTAGTCCCTGCCCCTTCGGGCTACAGGGACTATAGTGCAGGGACTATAGTAATCGATTCGCGTAGTTAGCATTAGTTCGACGCGAGAATCAATAAAACTATTTCAACTTAAAACAAAGTTCCTTAGAATGACACGAAAACCAATACCATATTTATTATTTGTTTATGCTTTTAACCAATCAAAAACATGTTCATCTTATTTGGCCTCAAAACGAGGTATACAAGCTGAAAATTTTGGGTAAAATTGGCAAAAGTACAAGTGATGAGGACCATTTCACATCTTCATGAACTAATGCTATGTTTCCCTTAGCATTAATCTCCTAACATTTAATCTTAGGAATACTTATGGCATATCATCTGTGCTAAACCATGGCTGCTGCCCACGGCAAACAATCCTTGTCGTGTCGAAATTTCTCTGGCGTGTCAAACCATCGTTGCAGTGTCGTGTCAATTTGCATGAAAGCAACCGACTTTAGTTGCCTGCCTTAAAATGAGTTGTTTGGCGTGGCCATATTGCTTTGTATTGCTTCAAGTAATTACCTTATCGAGCTTTAGACGACGTTCTATTCCCGGTGTTCTATTCCCAGGCAGGCAGATTTACATCCTGATCTTCAACTCCTGCACAAATGCAACGTTGAAAGGTATTATCTTGTTCATAGCGAATTAGCATTATGCAATATTTTTTTGCATCATATAGCTGAGCAGGATTGATGTAACCTTAATAATCGATGAAAAGCTGGATGTTCGATCTTTTAGGAATGAAATATATGGATCTTCTTCATTTTTCAAAGACAGACCGATCCCCAAATCCATAAACAAACTAAAGATCACCATTCTTTAGTTTAGAGACACACTCACGGTGGGCATCTTTCTCTTTTCATAGTCAAGATCAAGAAGAATTTATTAGGGCCTTGATCAATACGTACCTGTGTGCGCCTTCAACATAGTAACCAAGAAACCGCACCAAACATTTGTGCCTGACTCTTCCAATAGCTTCAACCTCAACTCTAAACTCCTTCTCACCCTGACCCCTGTACAACATTCTAATTGCTAATAAAATTCAAAGAAACACTAGCTGATGTTTTAACTTGAAAGTGGCTTTTGTTGTCAGCCCAGAATAGAACATGTTTCTAGTTTGCTGAATTTTGCAGATCTATAGCTCAATATTACATTAAGGTCACTGCTTCTCTACTAAATATAACTAGGCTGGTCTAAGGAGCCATTAAAGCATCATACAAATAACAAAATGGATCTTTCTATAATAGCTTTTTAACAGTCGATCGAAAGGGTTTCGAATTTAATGGAAATTGCATGCGTTACTTGTTGTTTAGCAGGTTCTTTACAACGACAGAAGTACCATCCGTCAATCGAAAGCTATGCAGGTATATAGTTTCCACTACCTAAGGCGACTGAACTTCTTTGCTTTGCTGGGTTCTCCGATTCTTAACAGGGGAAGGAAGATTGCAACGGGACAGGGAAGATTACTTCTGGTCTTTATCTATAATTTTATGTTATTTTAATGGTAGATTTATGAACATACTTCAGTGAATGAACTCAAAGAACAGAGAAAGATGCCTGACCTAAAGAATCAAGTTGGTTTGGTAAATCTTCGAATGACTTGCCCATATCTGCCGATGAAATTATAATGCAAAGCTATATACCATGCCACCATTGCAAAGAAACCTTGTCTGTAACAAATTTATCCAGTTCAAGCTCCTGCTGATTGTCAATCTCACGCTCACCTGAAGATGGACTCGCTCGCTTGCTCGCTTGCAGAGGAGAAACAACAGACGGCTTCAGGAGGAGAAACTACACAAAATTATATGCAGAAAAAATAGCAGAAGCAGGAAACATTATATGTCGACAGAGTAGCAGAAGCACTCTCCATGGATGCATTTATGATGTCAATCTCACGCTCGCCTGAAGATGAACTCGCTCGCTTGCAGAAGAGAAACAATAGACGGGTTCAAGAGGAGAAACTACACAAAATTATATGCAGAAAAAACAGCAGAAGCTGGAAACATTATATGTCGACAAAATAGCATAAGCACTTTCTCCATGGATGCATTTCTGATGTCAATAGCCCTTTGCTTGAAACGTGACCAGAAGTATAAAACTTTGCTTGAAACGTGACCAAAAGTATAAAACTAAGCGTTGCTGCCAGCCTGCATGGGCATTTGAATGCATATTGACCAAGTGTCGTGCTTTGAGGGTTGTGGCTTTGTCAGCTGTCATCGGAGCGTGGAGTAGCAAGATCACCCTTTCTTGCATGGAGTCGCGCATGCCAAGGGCGGAAACATTAGCTACCAATGCCAGCCAACTTAAATTTTAAATTTCAAGTATAAATCTACACACGACCGGCCAAGATCCTGCTGCTGCAACAATCGTTCCTCTGGGGATTTATCAAGGGATGACAGATCTATGATTCATATATTCTCGCCTTCTGAGATTTCTGCTATTGACTGGCGGCTATCCTGCGGAAACACATTATTGGCAATGGATTTAAAGCACCGGTGGTAACTAGATCCTTGACGCCCTTCATTAAAAAACAACCGATCCAAACACTCTCCCAACAAAAAAAAATGCACCTGGAAATTACCATCCGGGTGAGATTGTCACCTCAGTGGAAAACGCCTTCATTAAATCGTAATCTGTAGTTGCAATGAAAGCGCCCAATAGCAATACACTAGCTTTGCATGCAATTTCCGCAGCTCAGCTGGAACCTTCTGTCGTTTCTATGCTAGAATCTAGTATATCTTTTTTCCCGTCCATTGTTGTCTGAGTTTGAGAGACAGAGAGGCTACCAGGCTATGATGATCTCTCCTTGAAATATATGTTTTCTCAGGGGGGGCATCTAGTAGCTGCGTGTGCAATCTATTCCATGAAACAACAGATGGCTTCAGGAGGAGAAACTACACAAAATTATATGCAGAAAAAATAGCAGAAGCAGGAAACATTATATGTCGACAGAGTAGCAGAAGCACTCTCCATGGATGCATTTATGATGTCAATCTCACGCTCGCCTGAAGATGAACTCGCTCGCTTGCAGAAGAGAAACAACAGACGGGTTCAAGAGGAGAAACTACACAAAATTATATGCAGAAAAAACAGCAGAAGCTGGAAACATTATATGTCGACAAAATAGCATAAGCACTTTCTCCATGGATGAATTTCTGATGTCAATAGCCCTTTGCTTGAAACGTGACCAGAAAACTTTGCTTGAAACGTGACCAAAAGTATAAAACTAAGCGTTGCTGCCAGCCTGCATGGGCATTTGAATGCATATTGACCAAGTGTCGTGCTTTGAGGGTTGTGGCTTTGCCAGCTGTCATCGGAGCATGGAGTAGCAAGATCACCCTTTCTTGCATGGAGTCGCGCATGCCAAGGGCGGAAAAATTAGCTACCAATGCCAGCCAACTTAAATTTTAAATTTCAAGTATATTTTTTAATTATTTTAATGTAATTGACTATTTGTTTGATAAATAATTTTGAAATACAATTCCATAACTAATTATAATTATTCCAAATAAAATCAAATCATCTCTTTCACACACCGTTCAATCATTAATTCGATGATTATTTTCGTCTTTCATGATCTTTACGTTTAAACACCTAGTCTAGAGTTAAGCGGACGTTAAACTCCTAGCATCCTTCTAAGATCTTGACAGGCGGATTTCTCTCAAATTAGCTCCACAGGAACTCGAACAATCATTCTAACCCATGCACTATATATTGAAGATGTCGTTGTACCAGAATAACTCAGCACCAATCACTGGTATGGAAAATTAGGTAGACGAGGCACTCAGCAATACCGCCTACTCAGAAGCACTGCCCTGCACCTTATCTTATCCACATCATTCACATCATTCCCTTCGAAGAGCACTTTTGTTTTCATTTCATAAATATCAACCCTTCCTCGTCCACGCATCCAACCTATATTAATTATTCCTTTTTATTTGAATTACTCTTAACATTGTTTCGCTTGCAACAACCATTTGAATAACCAATAAAAGGTTGCCAAAAGTGGGTAAACTCTCAGCGAGGACAGTCGCCAGGAATCATAACCTCAATAAATATTATATCTCTAGATACATCAGGCTGTTGGAACTTGGAACACAACCATGCTTTGATGTCCATAGAAACTGAGGATGTACGCGAGCCCATAGAATCAAGGAATGAGTTCTCGCCAACATTGTTGAATCTTGTTCAGAGCAGGTGTAACACAGTGTGATAAAACTAGATGCAAAGAGCTCGTTCTAAAACCTTGATTCAAGAGATGCAATATTAAAGCTCGTTCTAACATACATGACATTCAGACATTGCTTGAAAATCGACCTGTGCTGCAGCTCTGTTTGCAAGTAAGTTTTCAAAGTTACAATCTATTATTCTGTTTTCCTCTCTTGCTTCTTAAAATGGGTAAGGAGTAACTAGGATGGCTCAGAATTGACAAGTGATCAAACAACTTACATTTTTCCGATTTGCTCCATTTATAATCTTTAATATTCTTGCTCTTTGTACGAAAAGAGGGCATAATTATTTATATTGGGCTTTCAACTGTTAGAAACTGAAACAGTGGAAAGCCCCAGCTTGAGGGAAACAAAGCTAGGCACAAGGCCTAGGCTGTTTTAACATAAGCCTTCTCCTAGTGTTTATCTTGAATTCAGACACATTAGAAACTTCTTAACATCTGCACATCATACAAACACATCAAGTAGTTTGGAAATACATTATCAAGAAACAAACTATGATACAAATATATGAATAGCATGCCCATCTAAAGGTGCATGTTCAACATATCTTAGACTCCACAATCTTTTAGCGCAATTCAAAATTTTAGTAATTGTACAAAGCATCTTGAGATCTACCTGAAAAATTATTAAAATGGCAATTCCTCTCCAAAATAATAATAATGAGGTTCTTTCTTGTCTTCTAAAAACCTGGAGTTCTGTATACAAATTTCTAGGAATGTGGAATCAATTTTTGAAACAGAAATTGGGCATTGATACTACCAAGAACAATATATTAAGAATGACCAAGCGAATAGTGTCTGCAAGATGCTACATTCTACTTCTTCTGTGAATAGTGTCTTGTGATTTTCCAACTATGTTTTTTACTGTTGATACCTTGAAAGGAACCCCCTGTGATTCTCGCTGCCCATAAACATTCAAGTAGTTTGGGTATCATGTGCTCCTCACTCTTGGGTGTTTCGCAGCCATCCTTATGTCCAATAGTCGGTGATTTGTTCTCCATGGCAAAAGAAACACTATGATCTAACTGCAAGCACCACGATCTATCCTACAGTAACGCATTTCATAACATGGTGATTGTGAAGGCGGGACCTGTCGATTCAAATTCGACGACAAGAGATACTGGCGATGCAGAACCAATAGATGGAGAATGGAAGCGTCGAAGATCGCCTAAATTAAAAAATAAATGAAACCTATATTTTTCCCATCACTTCACCCTCTCGCACCTGAGCCTTCGATATGCAATTAAGAGGAAGGATACTCATATTTTCCCATCACTTCACCCTCTCGCACTAGAGCCTTCGATGTGCGATTAAGATGAAGGATACTCTGGACATATTTGCCCTAGAGTTTTGAGTCATCCAATTATCTTAAAAAAAAAAAAAAGAGAGTCAACAAACCTACTTCCAATATATAGAAGCCTTAGACTAATTAATTTATCTTTCTTATATATTTTATTATCTATTTGTTTTTTACTTTGTTTTTTTAATTCTTTATCTAATAATTCATATACTTGCAAATACTATTAAAATCACTATCCTAAACCTATCCTAAAGAGACTTAGATCCATGTATAAAATTGTTATATATTGGAATAAAAGAATGGAGAAAAAGTATTATACACAAAATGAGATGAAGTACTTTGTACAACTTTTTGGGATTTTATATACCCGTTGTCTAATTTATAGATGAAATGAATTTTTCACGACATTTTTTTTGGTAATTTTAATCATATTCCGCATTTTTTTTTTAAACTTGAGTTTAAATTGTTTAATCTGCATAATTCGGGCTCAAGGGGTTTTTGATGGTGTTGAATCCATTTATGCATTCAAAAACATATTTTAAATAACAAAAAATCTTGAAATTGTATTGCGGATTTTGGTGAATTCTAGTGAAAAAAGTTATTTCGTCTATAAGTTAGACTATGCCTAATCTATATATATATATTATATATATTATATAATTATAATTATATATATATATATATTATATATATAATTTACTTAAAAATTACATTTTAAAATCAAATAAAATTAAAATTCTAATCAAATAACATTGTTAAAAATTGATGGATGGTATTGAAAACTTAGTGATATCATTTATCCTTCCACCCAAGTGAGGTAATATATCTTGAATAATTGACGATGTTGTCTAATAATGAGATGAGTCGATAGAATCAATGATAGAATTTGATGAGTGAGTAAATCAGTGAATTTAACTATTAGATATAAATATAGTCAGATATTTTGTGCCCTGTAATTTGTTCATTTCACAGTTGAAAAATCCTCGAAGGTATGAACTTTTTGTCAATTCAATCTATCGAAAGAAGTACTAGAATGATTGAAAATCCATGGAAGAGGAAGACAAGTCTCATCCCTAGACTTGCATGAGACTTGCAACCATTGGGCACCACCTGTCACAACCACGGTGAAGAAAGAGTGAGAGAGAGCATTGATCCCGTGAACATTCAACAAAAGCGAAAATCTTCGAGTTATAAGAACTTGTACTTTTAATCACATATGTAAGAGCACTTATATGCCCTTCTGAGGTCTTAATTTGCACTCTTATTTTAATTTACATTACTCTATGTATCTGTTCATGACGGGTTTAGTTTTTATACCTAGTGATAAGTTCAGATTTTAGGGTAGAAGTTGAGAATGAAAACCTATTGGAAAGGTAGAGGAGCCAAAACAAAAATTTAACACAAAACATATGAATTACGACTCTTCTATTGATCACATAAAAACTTCATGATTACAATGAACTCAGTGAGGGATATTTATATGTTTCCAACTAGTGACTCACCTAAAATAACTTGACATGCAACTACACAATAAGTTCTTCTATCACTTAACTCAACTCGAATCAACACTTAGTTAACCGACTCTCTAATTTTAGACAACTCCTCATGCGAGAGAAATTATCTTATTTTAACACTGTCACTTAATTACGACTGCTAAACTAAGAGATGACTCATGAAAACTCAAACATCTCTAGTGGTCTATGTCTCATCTAGGCTTACAACACCAAATTTTATTTTGTGAAACTCAAACACATATTTTGCTAATGACTTAGTAAATATATCAGCCAATTGATAACTAGATTTACAAGGCTTCAAGTGAACTTATCCATTGCTCACAAGTTCTCTAATAAAGTGATATCTAGTGTTAATATGCTTTCTCTTTTGATGAAACACGTTATATGGTTGTTGATTCTTGTTGTTTTTGCTTGAGTCCATCAAATGCTCTTATTAACCACACTGCTTGACATGTTGCTAATGTTGCTACTACATATTATGCTTCTGTTGATGAAAGTGTCACAAAAGGTTGCTTCTTATATGCACATGAAATCACACTTGAACCAAGATGGAAAACATAACCATAAGTTCTATTCCTATCATGCAAACTTCCTACAAAATCACTACCTATGTACCCAATCAAATCCTTATTCTCTGTGCTTGCATAAATTATGCCACAATCTTTAGTTCCTGTTGTGTATCTCATAATTCTTTTTCTTGCACTCCAATGTGTGTCTTTTGGAGTCTCCATAAATATGGAAATCAAAGTCACTCCTTGCATAATATCTAGTCTTGTAGCTATGAGATACATGAGGTTGCCAACCAATCTTTTGAATAGAGTTGGATTTAAATTTGATCTTTCGTCATCCTTGCTTAACTTTATACCTATTGCAACTAGTGTAGGGACAAGCTTGTAATTCTCCATCCTCAATGTTTTTAGCAAATCTCTAACATATTTATTTTGGAAAATAAAAATTCATTTTTTTAGATTGCTCAACTTCTATGTCAATAAAATATTTCACGAGACCAAGATATGTCATCTCAAATTCTTTCATCGTGGTTGCTTTAAATTCATCTAACTGAAAATCACCTGTATAAATCATTTCATCAACATATAAGCAAACAATCAAAATTTCTCCATGCTCATTTACCTTTGTGTACAAGGTAGGCTCAATGTTGCTTCTACAAAATCTGTTCTTGATCATGTAGTTGGAAATTCTTCTATACCAAGCTCTAGATGCTTGCTTGGGTCCATAGAGCGCTTTATTCAACGCGTAAACTTTATTTTCTTTACCTTGAAATTCATAACCTAGTGGCTGTTGCACATAAATTTCTTCTTCTAGAATTCTATTCAAGAAGGTTAATTTTAGAACCATTTGGTATACTTTACACTTGTTTTGAGATGTTATGGATAGAACTGCTCTTATAGTATCCAATATGGCCATGGAGAAAACGTTTCTCCAAAGTATACTCTCAGTTACTGCGAGAATCCTTTTGCTACAAGTCGTTCTTTAAATCTGTCAATTTCACCTTTCTCATTCAACTTTGTACACTCATTTTACACAAATGAGGTTTTTTCCTTTGGTAAATTAACCAAATCCCATGTATCATTCTTTTCAATATCTTCAATTTCTTCATCCATGACTTTCACCGAATTTTCATCTTTGATTGCCTCTTCAAAGGAAGAAGGTTGGAATGGCAACAATGCAAAATTTGAACTAGCATCCAAATAATTATAAGTATATTTGAGATTTCTCATCTTTCTCTTACCATTGGTTTATTTGTCATCTGATTGATTGTTGGGAGAATTTCGATTTGTTGATTTTCTTGAAGATCCATGTTGCTCTAAAAATCTTGGGGTCCTTGCTGGTGTGTCTCTAGTTAGTGTCTTCACCTGTGATTCTTGTTGCTTCTTTTTAGCTAAATCATCTTCTTCCATCAATGGAACTTGTGCACCAACCACTTTGTCTATAGTCCCATTCCATGACTCTTGATCTTTGAACACAACGTCTCTACTAATTATGGTGTTCTTGGTGACAGGGTTATATAATTTGTAAGCTTTTGGTTTCTCACTATAACCAGTAAATATGCATTTTTCACTTTTATCATTTAATTTGCCTCAATTGTTTAGCCACATGTGCATAAGATACACATCAAAATACTTTGAGATGAGATACACTAAAAGAAATACCTAACCATGCATCTTTTGGTACTCTATTCATCACACTCTTTGTAGTAAATTTGTTTATCACATAAACAACATATGCAACTCCTTCTACCCAATACTCATTAGACAAGTTTCTTCCTTTCAACATGCTTCTTGCCATGTTCATAATTGTCCTATTTTTTCTCTTTGCTACACCATTCTACTACAGTGTGTACATGGTTGTAAACTATCTTTTGATTCCATGTTGTTTGCAGTAATCATGGAATGCCTTTGAGTCATATTCTCCAGCGTGATCTGACCTCAATACCTTGATCTATCGATCACTTTGGTTCTCTACTAAGGTTTTGAATTCTTTGAACTTTGCAAAAGTTTCAGAGTTTTGCTTCAAGAAGTAAACCCAAGTATTTATGATATAGTCATCAATGAAAGTGAGGAAGTAACAACTTCCACCAATCAACTGTGTCCTCATAGGTCCACACAATTCTATTTGTACTAGTTCAAGAGGTTGCTTTTCTTTGTACACAACTCACTTTGGAAAAATTTCATGGTATTTCTTTCCCAAGATGCAACACTAAAAAATACTAGCAGGTTCTTTAATGGGAGGTAAGCCTCTGACCATCTGTTTCTGTTGTAACAATCTTAAACCAAAAAAATGCAAGTGTCCAAACCAAAAGTGTCATAACCAATAATCATTAGAACATGCAACTGTAAAAGAACTGACTTGATCACTGTAATTCATAATTAGAGGAAAGATTATGTTCCTCGTCATTTGCACCTTTGATGTCAACTTCTTGCTTGGGGGCTTGTCATATATAACACATTCTAGTCCTTGAAAGATAAATTTGTATCCTTTCTGTGCTAATTGACCAACACTTATCAAATTATGTTTGAGACCATGGACATAATATACCTATGAGATTGTCTTCGACTCCCCGTGCTTGGTTAGAATGTTGACCACTCCTTTGCCATCTACATCCACAGTCTTGTCAGTTCCCAACTTTACCACTGTCTCCACAGATGGATCCAAAGTTGCAACCAAGTTCTCATATCTTATCATGTGGTTATTGCAACCACTATATAATAGCCACACATTATCATAAGGCTCATGCATGGTATGAAAAGCTAGGAACATGGAGATAGTACTCTATGTAGTGACATTAGCTTTCCGGTTCCTTGATCAGTTATCCTCTTCCTGTAATCACGGGCATAGTGACCAAAATTATTGCACATCTCACCTTTGATTGCTCAACTCTTTGATCATTGTTGAAGCTTCCACTAGTGATTCCACTTAGATGTTCATGCTCTTCTCGAGCATCTCTCTGACCAACGTGTCTTTTGCCTCATCCTTTGCCTCTCAATCTACTTCTGCCTCAACCTTTGTCTCTTGAAATAGAAACCTCACTTTTGAAAACGGTTTCTAAAGTGGAATCCCTATTTCTGTCTATCCTTGTCTCATGTGATAGAAGTGATCCCATCAACTCATCAACTCTTAGTGATGTCAAATCCTTGGCTTCTTCTATGGCTGCTACCATAACATCAAATTTGGTAGGCAATGATCTGAGGACCTTCTCAATCATTGTTTGATCTTTAATTTCCTCACCATAATTTTTTATCCCATTTATGACAATCATAACCATATTTTATGAAAGAATCGATATCCTTTGTCTCCTTCATCTGCAGACTTTCGAAATCTCTCCTAGTATTCTACAACTTAACAATATTGACCTTTTCCATACCTTTATAGCTTTTCTCCAAGCTCTCCCATGTTATCTTTGCTAAAGACATTATCATAATCTTCTCAAACACTGCTTGGTCCACTCTCTACTCGATAAGTTGCAAAGCTTGTGCATTCTTCTTTTTGTCTTTCTTCCATAGTTCTTTCTCTGCATTAGTGGGAGCTCGTTCTTTTGCTTCATCCTTAGGTTTTGAAAATCCAAACTAGACATAATCCCAAACATCATGAGCCTGCAACATGGTCACAATCTTAATGATCCACAAATCATAATCCTTCCCTATGAGAAAGCCATATTTTTTGAAAAATCTCCTTTTAAGTTTTTTGTAAAACCTCATTTTTAATAATTTTATAATTGTACTAGCATCTTTCGACAAATCACATAAGAAAATTTTCGTCGACTCGTTTCGAACTAGCCAGTGTGGTTCATCTTTAGGACAAGATGAGGAACCAGATCCAGGTAATGTAATAAATAGATGTAGAGGGCTCCAAACTAGCCTGTAGGGTTAACAACTAGCTTGACTAAAGGAAGAAATTAGAAAAGGTTTTGACCTAAAAAGGATAAGGGAATTTAATTTAAGAAGTTAAAAATTATTTTCGTATTATAAACTAATAAGTTACAATAAGTTGATTAATAAAAACTTATTAAAGCGCTTTATAATCCCATTAGTGAATTATATAAAATATCATTATTAATGGTTTGTTCCTATTCAAATCCCCAAAATTTAAGTAAATTAAACTAACTAATTAAAAATTATTGAAAGCTGAGAAGTTATAATAAATGGATTAATAAAATAATTAATTAAAACTTATATAACCATTTTAGACCCTATCAATGAATAAAATATTAATACTAATGGTTTGGTCCTAAAATTAACAAGATTAAAATAATTCTAGAGGGACAAAGGGGATATATATATGAATTGTTAAGGGGATAAAATTAGAAAAAGATTTGACCAAAGAAGTAAAGGAATTTAAATAAAGAATTACAAAAATTAAAGTAATATTACAAAACAAGAAGATATAGAATGTTGAGTTAATAATTAATATGTATTAAACATATTTTATAGAGATTTTTTTCAGAAGAAATCACATGAAAGATTTTGGTTGATGCGTTTCGAATCAGCGAGTGTGCTTTATCTTCAGGACATGATGAAGAACCAGATCTAGGAAGAAAAATTCCATCTCCTTAATGTTTTTGTCCAAAATAACTATAGTAGGCAACATGGTATCAAAGCTTTCCTCAAAGTGAGTAAAGGTCCCAGAGTTAAGAAAGAAACCATCGATCACAGTTTAAGAGTCCACCTTCCCTTCATCCAAGGGACGACAAACAAGATTGCTAGAATCCTAAAGAAGCATAATATTCCCTTGACCTTTAGACCACTCAACACCATTAGAAGTTCCCTTAAGTATGTTAAAGATCTCATTAACCCTATGGATATGAAAGGTGTTTATATCATCCCTTGTTCCTGTGGTACCTCATACATCAATGAAACTAATCGTTCTATTAACCAGAGAATTAAGGAGCACGTTGTTGATATTAAGCACAGGAGGACCAAATCGTCAACTTTGGCCGAAAATGCAAAAAAGACCAAACATCATATATGTTTTGAGGAGGCCAGCATTATCGCTAGGATTCCTCATTTCCACCATCGGAAATTTAGGGAAGCCATTAGAATTGAGAGGTCTTCGAGTAATATTATAGGGACGACGGTTGGAAAATTAGCAATTGTTGGATTCTCACCCTCTCCTCTTAGTTTTCTCCATCTTTTTTGTTTTTATTATTGATAATGGCCGATATTTTATTATTAATAATATAATTGTCAGTATTCTTTTTAATTATACTATTGTTTTAGTAATATTAGAATCCCCCTTTTTATTAAATGGTAAACTTTAACTATACAATGGAATACATATATTTTTATATTTTTAATCTTAATTATTAGTTATTCTTCGATTACATCATTATATATATAAACAAATTAAGAATCAAATATTTCAAAAAACCCCAATCTTCGGTTTTTCATATATAATTAATTTGGTTTCTTTATATTTAGATTATAACTTTTATTAAATATTGTATAACCTTAGTATATCGATATTAATTTTAACATATAGGTGATTAATGTTTTATAATTTAAATAAATACAGTGCATTAAAAATATGATTAGTTATTATCTTTAATCTTTGATTATTATATTCATAAATTAAAACCATTACTTAATATATAAAAAAGAGTCAAATATTTCTAAAACCCTAGTCTTTAGTTTTAATTCTTCATATTTAGATTAAACACTTTATTTTATGTCATATATATTAATTTACAATAACATTTATAACACACACATATATATATTTTCTAATTGAAATAATTATTCCATTATTTTATTCATAAATTCAAAACCATTATCGAATATAGCCATTAAATTTTTTATATTTTTACTAAAATAAACATTCAAGAAATTAATAAAAATTATCTAAATATTATTAAATATTCACCTGCCTCTCCTTGGGTCAAATATAGTTGTTAACTTCTAGCTGCTAGGTTGACCTGTCTCCCTATTTAACCTTCTTCCTAGATGTGGTTCTAAGATGAACCACACTCGGTGGGTAGAAACACGTCCACCAAAATCTTCAATTTCTTCCAAAAAAAAATTCTCCATACAATATGATATGGATCACATCACAGAAGCTTGAATTCGAATATGTATTAACTTTTTATACCCCTTTCTAACCCTATTAATGAATATTATTCATAAATTATTAATATTAATGGCTAAATCCTATTATATCACCAAATATAAAGTTAATTTAGAGAGTCATAAACTAATTAATAGGTGAATTAACACATAATAAATTTGTAATAATAAAAAATAAAAAATTAAATAGTTGAAAATATAATAAAATATCAATACATAATAAGAATAAAGGAAGAAAGCCAAGAACTCCAACATCTTGGTCGACGGCATTTCGAACCAACTAGTGTGTTCATAGTCACGACAAGTGAAGAAAGAGATCTGGCCTAGCAAAGTTTAATGACTGTGCAGAGACTCCTAACGGCTATATTGACCCTAGGACCCAGCCAACTATATTAATAAATTTAAATATTTTATTCATAATATTGTTAATTCTAATCTAGATTAGTAAAAATAGGTACAATAACTAGAATTTATTAATTAAATAACATTAGGTTATTAATCAATTGATATTACTGGTTACTATAAATCAGCTATTAGTATAACTATAATATAAAAAATTATTAATAATATATAATAATCTATTTCTAGAAAATAGTCAAAATTAGATATAAGGA
>APFE030255560.1:8315-28785 GCA_000404065.3 Pinus taeda
CACATCCATAAAGCATCTACGAGGATTTCTTGGGTTGACAGGGTATTATCGCAAGTTTGTTAAGAATTATGGGAGAATAGCAGCACCTCTAACAACATTATTGAAGAAAGATGTGTTTTCATGGACTCTGGAAGCAACAAAGGCCTTTGAACATCTTAAAGAGGCAATGTGCCAAGCACCAGTCTTAGCTACACCGGACTTCACAAAAACCTTTATTGTGGAATGCGATGCTTCAAGAAATGGAATTGGTGTTGTTCTAATGCAATATGAAAGACCCATTTGTTTTGAAAGTCGTCCAATCAAGGGAAATTTTTAAGCAAAGCTATTTATGAGAAGGAAATGTTGGCAATACTCCATGCACTTAAGAAATGGTGACCCTATCTAATGGGAAGATGCTTCAAGGTAAAAACGGATCATGATAGCCTTAAATAGTTTTTAGAACAAAGATTATCCTCTGAAGAGAAACAAAAGTGGGTCACACAGATGTTGGGTTATGACTTTGAAATCATCTACAAAAAAGGGAAGCAAAATGTGGTGGCAGATGCACTCTCAAGAAAGGATGAGGATGTGGAAGCATTGTTGTGTGCCATTTCTATTATCCAACCAGATTGGATAAATGAAGCAAGGAAGGAGTGGAAGAATGACGAAGAACTGTGGGCACTTATTCGAAAGCTACAACAAGATTCCAGTATGTCTGATACATTTAGTTGGAAAAATGATTCGTTATGGTACAAAGATCGCTTATACCTCTGTAGGAATTCCCGGCTAAAACAGAAGATTCTTATGGAATTGCACACTTCTCCTTTAGGAGGGCACTCAGGATTTTTAAAAACTTACCACAGGGTTAAGAAATAACTTTTTTGGGATGGACTTAAATCAGATATTCAAAAGTTTGTGGCGGAATCTTTGGTTTTCCAACAAAATAAAGTTGAAACAATTAAGACACCAGGTCTATTACAACCTTTATCCATTCGAAGCCAAGGTTGGGAGGAGGTTTCAATGGATTTTATCACAGATTTACCCAAGTCTAAGGGAAATAGTTTCATCATGGTGGTAGTTGACAAACTTACCAAGTATGCACACTTTTGTGCATTATCACATCCATTTAAAGCTAGTACATTTTCTACTGCATTTATGGAAACAATTCAAAAGCTACATGGAAACCCAAAGATTATTGTAAGTGACAGAGATCCCATTTTCACTGGAAATTTTTGGACAGAATTATTTTCTTGTCTTGGTACTGAGTTAGCTCATAGTTCATCTTATCATCCTCAATCTGATGGGAAAAATGAGATAGTAAACAAATGTTTGGAAGGATATCTTCGTTGCTTTGTATCTGATAAACAGACACAATGGGTCAAATGGATGCCTCTGGCTAAATGGTGGTATAACACTTCCTTCCATACAACAACAAAAATGACCCCATTTATGGCACTTTATGGGTATCAACCACCATCCATCACATCATATTTAAGAGAAAATTCTAAGGCTTAGGCAGTGGGTCATCACATCGAACATCAACAACAAGTCCTCAAACTCTTAAAGGATAACCTCGTGTTGGCACAAAATAGAAGGAAAAAAAAGGCAGATCAACATCGCAGTGAAAGAAGTTTTGATGTAGGTGATTGGGTATTCGTACGACTACAACCATATTGTTGGACACCTAATCCTAAATGGGTTAGTGTGGAAGATAAACAGACTAAGTAGTCCAAGGGACCTTGGGATGTGAATCCTAACGGTCACCATATTGTACTATAAATGTACATCTATTGTTAATAAAAATGCAATGCATGCTCTATATTTCATATTCTCTCTCGTTCACCATGTCTATTTAACATGGTATCAGAGCCATGATGTGTGGCCTTTTTTCCCTGAAGCGTTGTCCACCGCCTGAAGGAGAAACGATTGAAGGAAATAAAACGCCTGCATGACAAAGAACGCCTGAAGCGCTGTCCACTTCCTGAAGGGGAAATTCTTGAAGGAAATAAAATGCCTGCCTGACAAAGAATGCCTGAAGCGCTGTCTCTGCCTGAATGCTGCACTCCTGCTCTGTGCACCGTTACCAGAATTGATGCCATACCCTCTCTTCTACTCAAATGCGGCCTGAAAAGGAACACAAGAACGCCTGAAGGTAACGCTGTTGAAATGAGCGCATATGAATTTCCATTGCTGTGTGATATGTATGTCTGGAATGCGGAATTAAAGAAAAAAACGTTGTGTGAGAGATATATGAGCGGATTTGAAACCTGTGTTGAACGCTGTTCTATGGGAGACAGTGGTGAATTGATTTGAGACCATGTCCTCATGCCCACTTTAAATATACATACGTATCGCTGGAATAATGTTTTCCGAGGCTGTTGTATGTCCATATGCGTAAGTGCTGCTAAACCAGAGACGTATATTAATTTCTGGAATTTCAAAATATGGAATCGTGTCTGCTCTGTGTGTTCACCATGGTAAATATTAGGTATAGAATCTAAAAATCTAAGTCCTCGTGAGTCATGGTAATGTGCTGGCCTAACGCCTCAAATGCATCGATGCATTCAAGATCTGAATTTCCTTGGCCTCGTGAATAAGAAGGTGGAGCAACGAAGGTTCTCCTGGAGTTATATTTTCTCTGGTTCATTGTTACTTGGCACAGGTTTGGGAAAAAAAACTCTAGTTAAGATATCCTTAAAAGACAATATCTAAATCTAGCGATTCCTGAAGCTATCGAGGGATAAATGAACTCTAGGATTAAGTTTTGAGGCAAAGAATGTGGTCATCTGAAGCAGAAGAGTTCTTGTGAAGCAAGTCAAAGGTTTGTTCTTGTAAGTCCAGGGTCTGTAGTATTCAAGGCTTCTTGTAGCCATTTAAAGAAGCCTCCTAAAGTAGCCAAGAATGCCTTGTAACAGAGAACTGATCTCTTTGTGGTTTAATATGAAAATTTTCAAAAAAAAAACAGTGCTTTACGAACACAATAAAGCAGGGTTCCTCCCAGGACTTATTTTCCTTCTCAGGAATTCGATCCTAATTGAGGGAAATCGTTTGAAGAAAATGAAGTGAATTTGGTGAAAGATTTAACGCAGTAAGAGGAAACGAGGGCATCCTTGAAAGATCACCACCTCCTGGTCCAACATTCGATGCGAACACTGTCCACTGCATGCATACAGTTCTCTGCTCCTGCTCAAATTTTGTTTCAAATTCTTCTTGAATTTCAAATATTTGTGCATCTGAGTACATCGAGGTCCATAAGCCAGAAAGGGAATACACTACGTTCTACCCTTGCATTAAATCAAGTATAATCTCTGCAATGCATTGGAGTTGTGGATTGAAACAGCTTGGGAATGCCTTTGTCTCTATGTGTTTGTTTTTCGAAGGCCATGTGATGAATGGAGCTTGAAGAGTTTGACGGTTGCAGAAGGGAATAACGCTTGAAAGGGTCGTTGTTGCCTTGTTATATGGTGGTCACTCATATATATGTAAGTTGAATACCTTGCGTTGAGTGCAGCATGCATCCAATGTATTGGCAGGTCATTTTAGTTTCCATATGATTTCTCCTTCAATCAGTCCATTTCAGTCACCGTGTGTTGGAATGGTGTTGTGTTGAACTATTGATGTGTTGAACCCTGGAGATGTGTTAAACTTTGTTCATTGTCGTGTGTTAGTGTCCCCTCACGGTGATGATTAAAATCTTGTGAGTTGCAATGTGTTGGTATATATTGGTTGCACCTTGGTCAAAGGAATTTAAATGTTCCATGTGTAATTATATGGTATGTATTAGTATTATATGCTGGCCAGAAACCAAGTTTGTTTACGTATGATGTGCTTTGATATATATTGCACTGTTGAACAAAAAAAAAAGGGGCTGTATGTGCTTTGTCTTCTGTCCAACATTGAGCCACATTGAATATCCTCCACAGTCGATGCGAACACTATCAGAACGTACCGCGATCTATTAGGGATATCGCAGTGTCTTTCATTGATTTCCAGTCATATTTCAGCCAAGACATGGGTATTTTCGAATTTCCAAGTTAACCCTTTTAATTGTTGAACAGAGTTTTGAGAGAAACACTCTTTTTGAAATCAGTTGGATCACAATTCAGTCACCATGCAGAGATAAATTTATGACCAGAATTTGTGCTAATTCCCAGAAGATGAGCTGGACATTTTCTCTGCTATTGACCGTGAATAAGCAGGCCAGAGTTGAAGGTATTCCAAATGCATAAGAGTGCAGTATGCCAACAAGTGTTTGACAGAAACTCTCACTGAGTTTTTCTTCAGTCCCAGTCGATAATAACTTCTATTGCTGGCGCAGGAACCATTCTTGAATTAGTGGTGCAGATTTTTGTAGCAGAGTAAGAGGCTTGTCACTCTTGGCATACTTATTAGTCCATTGGTCACACGTCTCCAGGCTGATGTTATGTCTTTACTGCTTTGTATTTTTTTTTAAATATCGGATTGTGTTTGTGCATCATATCATGAACTAGTTGAAAGTTGGGTTTTGTTGCCATCATATGTTTTAAAGAATACACCTACAGTAGGCCATGTACCCACTTGTTATGAAAACTGAAACTCAATGAAGCAGTGTAATTCTTGTTTGAATATTGTGAAAAAAATGGATTTTTGAAGCTTGAAATATCTTTCCAAGAAGCTTTTAGCTTTCTGAGGAACTCAAAGTATCATTAAGGCACTGCATTTTTTTTCGGAAAATGGATCAAATTGGTGAAGTATTAGAGTTTTTGAAAACTCTAATACAACCTACTTCTAATGACACATTCCAAATCAGCAAAGCCTCTCTCTCAGAAATTCAGACATGTCTACAAAATGCACAGGAAAAGATTGATTTTTTGCAGCTTTAATCACAACTACAACAAGAAGAGCTACATCAAAATCGACATCATTCTGAACCTGTTTTTGTTCAGAACATTGAGACAACCACCCATCAGCAGCAAGTCAATAATGTTCCTGTTCATTCAAGTAAAGCAGTTGTTGTACATACTGAGTTTCTGCACTTCCCAAGCCCATCATCAGAACTTGGGAACATCTTGTCCATAAAAAGCACAGAATTGGTCTTAGATATGAAAAGGACTTGTCCTTTCATATTCCAGACTACGCCAAGCCCATTCAGTTTCAGAGTGCTGGTTTCATTCATGACAGTTCACCTGCTCCTCATG
The DNA here is from genome assembly GCA_000404065.3 of Pinus taeda. NCBI lineage: Eukaryota > Viridiplantae > Streptophyta > Pinopsida > Pinales > Pinaceae > Pinus > Pinus taeda. The sequence continues at coordinate 13,472 of APFE030255560.1, forward strand.
ATAGTTCAATGTCAACTGTTCTAGACTCTGCTCCTCTTCCACAACAGCAACAAGAACAACAGATCGTGAAATTCCAACACTGTGATCGAGTTGGCCATCTGAAAGATCACTATTTTGATCTTCATCCATGTAAGCACTACCATAAAACTAGCCATTCTTCACACAGATGCTTCAGCAACAAACGTCCTGCAAGAACAAAGATTCATCGAGGATGGATCGCTTCTTGGCAATGGGCATCAATAGCCAAGAAGATATTACAAACACATGTCAAAACTTTCTCTATAATATTGAACAGTCTTGCACTTGAGTTTTCTCCATCATCTCACCTTGTATCTGTCAGGGGGGGAAATGATGGTCATCTACAAGCTTCAAAGCCACATCAAGCAAGCCTGAGCCATAACCTGCCACACCAGTCTCAGAGTTGTAGCTAGAGACACAGATGTCCATGAACATGCCTTCAGTAGGAAATCTGGAACAATTCCTCTAGCAGAAGACTTCAGCTTCTTGCCAGCTTTGGAAGAGTTCCGAGAACAAAATTGAGAACACTTCCTCTAGCAGAAGACTCCAGCTTCTTGCCAGTTTTGGAAGAATTCCAGGAATTGCATTAAGCATTCCAGATTTGTTGGTCATCCTTAAACCATCATAGGTTGAAACTTCCCTTTTCAGGTTGAAGTTTTACCTTTTATGCGGGGTGAGACCTCCCTTTATTGGTTGAAGGTTTCCCTCTTTAAAACAATAGGATCACTTCCTCTAGCAGAAGACTCTAGCTTCTTGCAAGTTTTAGAAGAGTTCTGGGAACTGCACTAAGCATTCCAGTGTTGGTGGTTATCCTTAAACCACCACCCTATTATACCAACATTTCAGAGAGAACATTCAGCCTTGTGCTGCCATGCATATTTGCACATTTTGTATTACAGCTCTCTTCTTGGACTCATACATAACCCTTCAGATTAAGGGGGGGAATGTTGGACACCTAATCCTAAATGGGTTAGTGTGGAAGCTAAACAAACTAAGTAGTCCAAGGGACCTTGGGATGTGAATCCCAACGGTCACCATATTGTACTATAAATGTACATCTATTGTTAATAAAAATGCAATGCATGCTCTATCTTTCATATTCTCTCTCGTTCACCATGTCTGTTTAACACATATAAGCAAATGTCCCTCAAGCAAGTTAAGAAGGATAATAAATTATCACCAAAGTATTACAGTCCATACAAGGTGTTGCAAAAGATTGGTACTATGGCATACAAATTGGATCTGCCTGAAGCTTCTCGATTGCACCCAATTTTCCGTGTTTCATGTTTAAAGAAGGTTATAGGCGACAAGCTTCCAGTTCAAACAATATTGCCCGAACTTGATGAGGAAGGAAAAATTATATTGGAACTGGAAGCAGTCATAGAAAAAAGAACTCGACAGCTATGAAATCGATCAATTTTAGAGTATCTTATCAAGTGGAAGAACTTATTATCTGAAGATTCCACATGGGAGGATGAGAATTTTAGGTAGAAGTATCTAGAACCACTCAAGCGTTGAGGACAACACTTTTTTGAGGGCGAGGGGCATGTTGGGTCCCTATAATAATAGTGATTACCCCATTGCTATTGTAGTTATACCCCTTATTAATATTGTTGTGCCCGTATTGCCCCCATATTGTTATTACTGTGCCCCATAGAATCCCTCTATTGTTATTTTTGTGGCTTTATATTATTATTGTTAGGTCGGCTGGTTTATATTGTGACTCCTTAGACTCCTATATATAGAAAGGAGGTTTTGTCATTTGAATCATCCAAGAATTGTTCATTTATGTAATGTAAAGGAGGTTTCCCCCTCGAAGAGGCTGAATTCTAAGGCGTTGATCTATCTTTTCTATCTTTTCTTGAGCTGGTTTCATAACATCAAGTTACTACCATTATATTGGCATTGAAATTTGGGAACTAAGGGGTGAAAAAAAGTCCCACAGAGCCCCAAAACCATGGATCCTCTTGCAATATAGATTCACAATCCTCTCACGATGTAAATTTTACTATGAAAAATCCCCTGGAGCAAAGATGCATCACACAATTTATTGTCTAGTTTGTGAATATCCAATGCAAAAGATCCACTCGTTTTGGCCAAAAACTATTGAATCTGCATAATACTGCCTGAGATTCATATTTTGTGCATAAATCATTTGTTTATGGTAGACTTACAGTCATTACTTGGATTTGATTCAGTTGTTCCACTATGTAAGAGTTGGGTATATTGTGTTTCTAATCTAGTGTTGTTGAGGCAACAAATTTAAATTTAAGGATATCTATGAACTAAAAGTCTTCATTTTCTTACCCTTGATTTGATTATGTTCCTTTGAGAATACTAGATTTGGACACTCCCTGTGTGCCCTTTGAATTTCTTGGTCAAGGTGATACTCCTCGAAGCCTCAAGTTTAATATGATGGTGGATGATGGGAGGATGTTATAATATTGTAACATCACATCTTCCTGCATGGATTTTCCTCTAAACATCAGACTTTGTAGGAGCATCGGGATACCTAGAGTGTGCATGATATTGTGCTTTAATTGTTTGACATTATCTGTGTCCCAAACCCAAAATAATATTGATTTTCCATGTGGGGATTTGATAAAAAATTAGAAGGCTACCATATCAAGTGCCCATACTTGACAGTCACACAAATCTTCAGTTGAATCAATGAATAAGTGTGGAGATGCAATGAGTGAGAGGGGTTTATATTGTAGTATTAAATTCATAAGCAATGGAAAAACCACCGAACCCACCCACTTTGATGGAGGAAAATTCTGATATGGAAAAATGTGAAGCAGAATCTCCATATCTAACATTACTCCTCCATTTCGACAACCTAATGTACTTAGGGGATTGGGAATATCCAGATCTGGGATATTTAACAACAGAACTATGAAATTATGTGTTTGAGGTGGAACATTCACTTCTGTAGACAATATTTTTCCTTCATATTTGATCAATAGTTCTATTGTGACTAACAGCAGACAATTATAACATTTCTGTATTCAAGCTTCTGCGATCCATACTAAATTAAGCAAAATATTTTAGTAGAAATCACATAAGAGAAATTTTTGGCCCATGTGTTTCGAACCAACAAGTTTGGTTCATCATTTTGGTACTTATGATGAACCACACATACTCGTTAGAAATGTGTCAGCCAAAACTTTTTCTTATGTGATTTCTACCTAAAGACATTGCTTAAGTTATAATATTTATGCTCCATACTCACCTTAATCCTACACAGGTCCATTCCCAACTCATGAATGGGTCGTCCTTCACTTCCATCTATGCCATTGTGTATCTACAGGGTAAGATGATACTCTGCATCGAAAATCTGGTGAATGATACTACTGGAGGCCCGGGCTATTAGTCTCCATCCCCATGCAGGAGACTGAAACCAGTATTAAATCCATTGAAAAACTCCATTATTAAACCCGTGAGAGTGAGATCATTCCCTAGCAATGACGTAGAAGGTGGATCTGATGTCTGAAGAAACACAACCACATAAGGAAAGCAAAAACACTGAGAAACCCTAGCCATCAAACCAAGCTCATCCTCTTGACATAGTTCCCCTTTCATTCTTTAATTTGATTTTTTAATTAATATATTCTTAACTTACATTTTAATCAAATTTTTTTATTTAATTCAATGATTGTAAGTTCATAATTAGTGTATTAATTAATTAATTTTTTATGGTACAAAATGGGTGAAGTTTATACCTTGTTAAATCTATTTAGTATAAAATCAAAATTTCACAAATATTTTTAGTCAATAAATTTTATAGATACAAATGACCATGACAATACGACAAGTAATAATGACTATGGATTTTCGTTGTAAGAATCATCACTAGTTTTTGTATGTTTGAAAATCACAAGTTTTCATGATTTCTTTTAATCAATATATACTTTTAAAAAATACAAATAATCAGAACATCACACGTGACTATGAGCATGCATATTCTGTTAACCACAATCATTCAATGTAAAATTAAAAATATATCAAACAAAATAAACATAAAATTTAAAAATTAATTTACAAATGGATGTTTTCTGATGATAGAATTTTAAATGTATGTGGTTTTATTTTATGCTACGTATTTTTGTTGCGCTTTTGTTTTCCTGTGATTGTTTGTTTGGGTATAATATTTTTACACATATGTAATATCATATACAATAATTAGTTTTAGAATGAGTAGAACATGTGAATTAACTTATTAATATTTAAATTGTTGTTTAATTTGATAAAAACTTCTTTTTTCAACATCATTAATGAATTTGAATTTTTATAAGCACCACTATTCAATGCACAATATTCTTTATAAGTGTTTTTAAATACTATGTTTTTTATAATTAGTTATAGGTTGATGTTTTAGGATGATAAAATTTTAAATGTTTGTGTTATATGAAATGTATGTGTTTGTCTCTTTATGATCTTGTTATGTGTATAATTTTAGAACACAAGAAAGTATTTCATTAGAATATCCCATATCGAAGTCCAATGCGCAAATTTTCTATTGACTTGATACAAATCACCTCTATGATGATTTACACACATAAAATATAATATATAAGAATTATACTCCCAATTAATTGAATGTGTATTAAACTATACATGTTCAAATTAGCAATTAGTTTAACAAAATTTCATTTATTTTTTCAAATGACCATAACATCATGAATGGTTATGGATTTTTTGTAAGTATCACTATTCAATGAATCTTTGAGAAGTATTTTTAACCAATATATATTGTTAATTAGTAACAAATCCATGTCTTGTGATGGTAGAATTTTAGATGTTTGTGTTTTTATTTTATGTAATGGGTTGGTTTGTTTCTTTGTGTTTGTATGTCTATAAATTCTTAAGAATAAAAAACTTTTATTAGAATAACTTGATACAAATAAATTATATGATGATTTTAAGAATGCATAGTATCCAATGTGAGAATTACACTTCAAATGAATTGAATGCTTGCATAGCTTATCTATGCTCAATTTAATCAAAGTTCACTTATTTTGGTCAATGACCATGACATCATGAATGAAAATGTAATTTTTTTTTGTAACCACCACTATTCAATGTGTGTATTTTAAAATTACAATTATTTTAAATTAATATATTCTTATAATTAATTACAATTTTATGTTTTATGGTATAGTTTCAAATGTTTGTGATTATATTTTATTTTTTTGTATATGTTTGTGTTTGTGCATATATAATGGCTTTACCCATACATAATGGTTGTATATAAAAATTACACTTTAAACGAGTTGAATTTGGGTATTAACTTATTTTATGTGCAAATTGATATTCAATTTAATAACATCTCATTTATTTCTAAAAATGATCATAAAATTTATCAATTAACATATATTTGAATAATAAAAATAACTATAATATCACAAATGATTATGATAATAATTTTTTTGCAAGCACAACTGCTGAATACATTTAAAAAAATACACCACAAAACATTTATCATAATTTGCAAGAAATTATGTACTTTAGAAATTAATTAGCTAGAAATTGATGCTTTATAATGATATAATGTTAAAATCTGTTTTTTATTTTTTAATATGGGTTTATTTGTTGTGTTTTTTTTTCCTTTTTGTGTGATGATATTTCAGATACATAATATCATAATATTATACGAAAACGAGCAAAAAGTTCAATCTTATATTCTAACACACTTATGTTGAATTTAATTTGTTTGCAAATATTTTAATCAAAATATATTTCAAAAAATACAAACATGGAGTTGAATCTTTATCCTTTGATTTATGTTTGTGTTTAATTTAATAAATTAATTTTCAAAGCAAAGACAATTATTTTAAAAAATATAACTTTCTTTTGTAAACATCTTAAATATGTCTTTTTGAAGGTGCTTATGCTTCCTCTAATTACAAAATTGAATTGTAATAAGCATTGGTAAAGCTATATTATGACCTTAATTGAATATTCAATTGCCCCTAACAATTCAAAGTGCATCAAGTGATGTGACATATGATAGTGTGAATATTTATTTTTATTAATATACAAGAAAACTTGTCTTTTTGCGTTATGATTCTTGAAAAATTATTAAAGGCTTAAATGTGATATTGGACTTCTAATTCACACGGAATGAGTTGCGCCAAAGAAGAGGAAAGATAAAAAGTTCAAAAAAGGTTCTCCTTTTTTCTAGAGTTGAATTGTCGGTTTTGGAGACTACCAAGAAAACACATGACTCAATAAAAAGTTTCGTGTGTGAAACTCACCTAAAATGATTGTTGGAGATAAAATGAGTTCGATAAAATATAAAGGTATATTCAGAAATAATGATTATACTCATACCCCAAAAGAAAACTATCCATTTTGGCATACCAAGCCTGAGGAGCTTGCTTGAGACCATAAAGGGATTTCTTAAGACCACATACAAGGCTGGAGTCTGTTTGTATAAACCCAACAGGTTTTTCCACGTATATTTCTTCATGCAAGTCCCCATGCAAGAAGGCGGATTTAACATCCATCTAATGGACTTCCCATTTGAAAGAGGCAGCAAGGGAAAGAACAAGGCAGACGGAGTTCATTTTAGCAATGGGGGAAAAGGTTTCAGTATAATCAATGCCTTCAACTTGTGAAAAGCCCTTAGCAACAAGTCGAGCTTTATGTTTATCAACTTTCTCATCTGGCCCATACTTTGTTCTGTAAACCCACTTGCATCTAACAAGTTTGCGTCCCTTTGGTAGAGGAACAAGATCCCATGTATCATTTGCCAACAATGAACGATATTATTCATTCATAGCTGCGTCCCAATGTGGATGGTCTGTGATCTTCTACGCTTTTTTCACATGGAAGATTGTAAGCCATCTCCTTCCCCCTTTTAGTCTGGAGTCAAACTTTCAGTCACTTGTACTTCCCATGAAGTTGATACTACTTTATACCGTCAACTTGTAGGAAAAATTTTGTATTTAACCCATACTCGTCCTGATCTTTCCTTTGTTGTTGGCCTTGTTGCTCAGTTTATGCAAACTCCACATGAAATTCATTGGAAAGCAGCTAAATGAATACTTCATTATGTTCGCGGTACAGTTCAGTTTGGTATTCATTACAGTGCTGAACCATCTCCTCTATTGGTTGGTTTCACTGATTCCGATTGGGTTGGTGACCCTGATGATCGGAAGTCTACTGCTGGTTATGTATTCACTCTTGGTTTAGGACCTATTACATGGGCTTGCAAGAAACAAGCTGCCATTTCTATTTCTTCAGTAGAAGCAGAGTATCGTGGTGCTGTAGAGGCTAGTAAGGAAGCCTTGTGGCTTTGTCAGATCCTATCACAGTTTGGTTTTCAGCAGCAACATCCGACTACACTTTGGTGTGATAATCAAAGTGCCATTCAGCTTTGCAAAGATCCAGTTCAACATCAGCGCAACAAGCACATTGAACTACACATGCACTTCATCAGAAAGCTCATTCATGACCATGTTCTTGAAGTGCAATATTGTTCAACAGATGATCAAGTTGCAGACATCTTCACAAAGGCTCTCACAGAGGCGAAGTTCACTAAAATTCAATTTATGGTTGGAGTTCAGGAAGTTGTCACTAAGGGGGGATAGGCTCTAGTGCCTCCTTCCTTCTCCTATTGTGTCATATTTGTAAATCCTTCAATCCTATCCCAAGTTGTTCTTAAGGGGGGATGTTAGGATATTCCGACACATAGGAATAGTTAAGTATAACTTGGTCTAGTATAGAGTTAGGTAAAGTGTGTTTCTTTACTATGTACATTTGTAACTTACAATCCGACGGTCACGATATGTAGTGATCCGACGGTTCATTCTCTCCTCGGTATTACTGACACTTGATCCGTGGCTTGACACCTGATTGGTCCATGAATTCTATTTAAAGCGCATGGAGGGTCATTTGTAGGTTAACCGTGCATCAGAGAAGCTTATGTAAATTTTCATTCTTTTATTAATAAATTGCCTCTAGTAGCCACGTTGGTGCAGGCCGTGGACTGTTTCCCTCTCTGAGGGTTTTAACCACGTCAAACTACTGGTGTATTGATCTGTGATCTATTTGTGAGCGGTGTCCTTTTAGTGTTCTGTTTAAGGAACTTACCCTGTAAATTCCTACAGTTGCTAAGGGTCAAGGAAATGTAAATTAGAAAACGACTACTATTTGTTTGCCGGGGAAGTAGGAGTTAGAGCTTTGGGGGAAGTACATGGAAACATAGCTCTTGGTTGGAGGAATGTAATATCCTTTAATCTATTTCCATCAAGGAAATCTTAGATAAGTATATTTAAAAAAATAATACACTTTAATGTGTGCAAAGATGCAAGAGGATATTATATAATAACTTAAGTAAGCTTGTTTGGATGGATAAATATATAAGCATGCACAAAAAAATAATACACTCGAATGTGTGAAAAGATGAAAAAGGATATTATGTAATTAATTAAAGAAGCTTTTTTGAATGGATAAATATACAAAACATGCACAATAACCCTTATTCACCTATAAAAATATAGTTTGTTGTAAGCTACTACAGAGAAGAACTGTTTCACGTAATAAAAATAAATTTATACATAGTTTAACTTGTAGAAAAATAAATGTATAGCTAGTTTAGCTTGCTATAGGTCAAATCACTAGAATCATATCAATTGGCCATGGAACAAGCAACCTTGGGTAAAGTAATTATACTAGGGCCTAAAGGACAACCTTCTCAAACTGCCATGACAAGGGTTCAACATGCCTCTTTCCTAATTTGCATATGCTATTCTTCAATGAAAATGATAGTAATAGTAAATTATATACAATCATTATTCAGAAACAAAATATATAGAGATGACATGAATATCTAATTTGTACTCTTAGAATATAAATAGAACAAATATTATAGTATTTCAAACTTTTGATGGAATCACTTCATTACACACAGTAACAAGTAAATAGATTGTATAAATTTCTCTTATGAATAAAAAGAAAGATTTACATTCTTGGGGCTATAAGACAGCCAAAACTATTTTCTCATAATTAAATATTCTCACTAAAAAAGAGAGGGTAAATCCCTTGAATTGAAATTGATATACATGCATTGTTTTGAGTGTCGAGCCTTTTGGGAAAATCCCTAGCTAGATAAGGGTATTATTTACACTCAAACAAAATCAAATTTCCTTGCAGCCAACATCAAGCAAAAATTGCAACCGACATTGAAACCCTATAAAGAAGAAGCATTGTATAAGTATTTGAAGGCGAAAGCGTAGGCGAAAAAGCGTGCATGATTTTTTCCCCAAAACAATGTCACAAGTTAACCCAAGTTGGTCGTAGATTAACCTACACATGCAAGAAATGAATTCCTTTGTTTGGACTGGAATAAATCTAAATTAATCAAGAAAAGAATATTATAGAGGGTTTTGACATAAGTAGAGTCTAACCTTAGTAATATATATGACATCCTTCAACCCGATACTTTGTTGTAAAGGGAATAACATTATTATTGCACATATATGCTTGTATCGAGAAAAATTATATCGAGATGAGAATCGAGTTACGTTTTAATCAGAGAGTGAAAATTCTAGAAAGATTGTAAAATATTGGAAGGAAATCCATGTATTAAGTTTAGTTCATTTGAAACCATTGAGAAAAATAGAAATTACGTTGAAATCCTTTGAGGGAACCAGAACCAAAGTCTGATACGTCACAACCACAAAGTTAAAGGTAAAACCTTACAATAATATACCCAATATGCAATAATGGCTATATTATAAAAAACTTAAGTGAATGTAGATGAACCAAAGACCTTGTGATGGATTACCAAAGGATTTCATCCATACCACATTTTACAAGGAGTATTTTTCTAAGAGCGTGAAATGGAGTATTTTTTATTGAGTAATCTATATTAATTATAGTAATGTTCATTCTTTCAACTAGATATTTTTGTTGAGAATTCTATGGAACTATGCTATGATGTTGAATCCCATGCTTGTAGAGATCTTTTCATATTCATTAGAGTACATTATCTTCCATTAATAGTATGAAGAGAGCCAATATGTGATTATGCTTCATATCCAATCCATACATGAAATTCCTTAAAAGTTTTGAAAGCTTGAGATTTACTTTTCAATAAATACATGTTATGAAACCAACCCACAAAAAGACAGAAAAGATAGATCAACACCTTAGAAATAATCCTGTTTGAGGGGAAACCTCCTTTACATTACACATGAAAAATTCTTCGATGATACAAATTACAAGACCTACTTTCTATATATAAGAGTCTAAGGGGCCATAATATAATCATATTTACATAACAATATTAATGTAAGTGCACAATAATAATAATAGTGGGTTTCTATGGGGCACAATAATAAAAATATGGGGAATACATGGGCACAAAAATATAATAAGGTGGTTGTATTAATAACAATAAGGGGTTACACTAGTAATATAGGGACCTAACAGTACACCTAAAATATTCCAGTGTAATCATCAACACAATTCTTCATACATTTATTTTCATTAGCATAAGGAAAATGCATAGGACCACACAAATTAAAATATATATGTCCAACTTTTCTACATGAATAAATCGGCCTTGCTAGCAAATGTGAACAAGGAACAATAGATTTCTTATATTCCTAACGAATGTCAACAATGAGAAAGTTATCCAAACAATTATATGAGACAAAGAAGAAGTTAGAAATGATTATGCATAGCTAAAGACCCGTACAAATAAGGAAGTGGAAAATCCCACATATAGTTAGTAGGATACTCAATTAACATATTTAATGCTTAAAGTAGTTAGGTATAACAAAATAAGCGTGTTTAGTTCTCATTATTTGGGAATTAAATCACCCTTGAAGAGGAAGGGGCATGATTAAGTAGAGCAAAAAATGAGATGATATTGACGGATAGTCTATGAGCTCTCGGTAGAATAAACAATGTTCCAATGTAAATTTAGTAGACAAATTTCTTTGGGGCAATGTTTAGAGTGGGTTAATATTCCATGGTTTTGCAAAATAAAAAATAAAAATAGTTGTCAATTTTGACATTTTCTAATTTATTTTGTCAATGTTTATAATTTAAAATTATTTTATCTTCAAAATCATTAGAACTCTCAATATTTTTACGAAAATATCATTAAACACTTTATATTATGCATATTAGTGGGTACTAATGCTAGACAAGATTTATAAGGTTTAAAATAAATTTCCGTCCTTGAAATTTTTGCTACTAGATAGAACCCTTCGAGAAGAAAGAAAAAACATGGCGCAATTGTGGAAAATATATAAAAAAATCAACTAACAAAGAAGAATTACTTCTGACATTGTTGGATAAAACTAACATGTGGGGAATAACTAACAAGGAATAAAGTTGTGGGTAATTTAATGTTTGCATGTTGGGAACCTTCGTGACATAGTAACAATGAAAATCCTTAATGCGAAGGGTGTGTACATTTCATGATATTTTTTCTTTGAAATGATGAAAGACATTTAGGATGCATAAACGTATTATATTACAATTTAGTGAAAGAAACAATGGATACTTCTTTTATTCCATTAAAGTTTTTTTTATGCATGTCCAAGTTATTTCACCTTCATGGCTTCTTTTGTTCCAAAGGAGAACTAAGGAGTTTCTCATTGTACATATATAATAAAAATATGACATTTTGAGTAGAAGAGTTGCAATAGGAGGTGATGTAGGTGTTACCTATCCTAAAAAATGTGTATTGTTGAACATTATCTCCTTCTTAATGAAAAGTATTATCTTCGCGATTGCCAGAACCTATTATAACGATACTGTATTACCTGTATTGTCATAAGCAAGTGATAAGAGTAACAGCTTAGTGTAAATCTAAGTAAGAGCTATAAGTGAATAGAGCGTAATAGTAGATGTAGAGTTGACGTAGTAGACATACTAACCGTATTCATAGAGCTTGTACAAGATATCACACCTTTATAACCAATCATTGTGCTAGCTATGGTTATAGTATGAGCTTTTACCTGGTACTGCTTGGGAATCACTACTATTAATCCATAATGATCACGTATTCTAAATGTATACGTGTAACTCTTTGCTGTCGCTATTGTCCGAAATTACGTATATAACCACCTAATCCAGTTTCTCTATTTGAGTTTATAGAGAAAGTTGATTGCTGCTGCATCGATAGCTCCCGGTCATCCTTCGACACTGAATAACTGCCTTAAACCCTTTCGGAATTGTACACCTATTATATTCAATTTCCATATACTTTAATGTTTTTCCTAAAATATATTTATTAATTTTTTAATAACCATCAAAAAATATATTTTTACATTGTAATATGATTCTCTTCCAAATCACGTGGAATGTGTCTTGCATATCTCACACCCATTCAAAGGGGGTTTTCGTGAATAATGAGGTTAGAGAAACATTAATATGTGTATAATGGTGTCAATATATATATTGGTTTGTATCCTTTAAATTCCTTTCCTAAAAAAATAAATGTGAATGCATTTGAGATTTCATAATTTTAATAGAAAAATATCTCATATATTGTACATATAAGTGAAAATCAGTGAATCCATTGCATTGAACTCAAAAACACCTTAGATTTCAAAACAAAGCCTCAACATTTAAGGTAAAATTGAGTAGAAAAAATTAAAACAAAAACAAAACAAACAAAATATTAAAAGAAATCATATTACAAACATATATATTTATGTATATAAATATAAATATTAGTTATTAAAAAAATTGGAAATATCTAATTTACAAATCTGAAATGCATATAAATAAATCTGTGAAATCATATTTATGATTCTTTAATTCTGGTATGTTGATAGTGTGTATCCCTTGTAACTATAATTTTAATTTAATTATCAATAATAAATAGGTTGATGTTAGAGATTCAATAATCAATAATTAGTATTTTTAATATTACTCGTTAATATAAGGTTAAGACTTATCTAAAATGTAATTATGATCTCCATTCCTTCTGAATTTAATAAAAAAAAATTGTTTCCAAATTATTTAAAATATACCATATATAGAATATTTTGACTATAAAATGATTTATTGCTTTTATTATAACTATTGTGACCATATAATTAAATGGATTGAAAAAATTCTATAGCCATCAATCTATGATAAGAATCAAAACACTAACCCCATTATACATATTGCATTAACGAGATTAAAAAAATTATGAAAATTAACTAAACTATATCTTTATTATTGTTATTATTATTGGAGCTATATAATATATAAAAATATGTTTATCCATGTAGTTTTACCCCACTATTATTATGGAAATCCTTTAAGTGGAAACATTTCTTCTTACATTACCATGGCATAGAAATACCACATGCCCAATATGATGTGTTTATATGCCATTTTATTAAATTAATTAATTTGAGATAATTTAATTAATAGAGTATACCCAATTTTTGTAGAAATCTTATCATTGATATGTCAATATTACAATGAATATTCCAACATATTCCATGGGGTTTAAATATCTACGATCAACCTAATAATTAAATTATAAACATGGAAGATTTATTATTACTATTGACCATAATTATAGGAATATCTATTTTGTAATTTATTTCCAATTTAAGTTAAAAGAAAATATTAACATAAAATTAAGACAAGCAATGGAAGCCATATAAATCCAATGGATCGAAGTGACAATACAATTTAATTCATGATAACCATCAAAATGGTACCCTATTATTCCTATCACATTTCATAGCTTAAAAAACCAATATAAATTAACTAAATTATAATTTTATTACAAATTATATTGTGGTTATTTATAAAAATAAATGAACTTGCATGCATATTTCATCAACAACAAAAAATCTTAGTGGAAGATTTTAGTGGTGAAATATGTAAATATTACTATGAATGCTCTAAAATATTCCATGGGCTTTAAATATATTCCATCACCCTAAGAATTAACTTATAACTATGATCATTAGCATAATTACCATCTTATGTACTAATTGTTGGACTGCAAAAGGTGGATCATTAATTCTTATTGGAATGTTTATATTATGTTGTTCTATTTCCTATTTATAACATTCCAACCAAATCCCCATTTCATGTTGTTCTCTTTATAGCTGAATATTTTTACTATCCAACTTAATATGTCATCAAACCTAGAATGCTTGGATGAAACTTTGTCCTGATCAGTCTTCTTGGATCGAGTTTTATCTTGATCATCTTTTTCTTCTATAATTGTTATCATAGTAACATGGGGTGAATCAAAAGTCAAGTCGATATTGAAGATATTTTTATTCCTGTCATGTTCAGTCGACTATCCTTCGTCCTCTGCCTATGGTGAGCTTCCTTCTATGTTGAGTTTGTCTAGAGTCGATTGTTTATTTTCCCGTGTTTGCTGAAATACCATCATTTTCTATAGTAATCCTTCAATGAATACATATTTTCCATGTCCAATAGACTGCAAGACGTCAGGCCCAATAGATTATTCTAGAAATTGTTCTAATTCTCTAGGCTTCTTTTCTTTTCTACCCTTTATAGTGTATCCTCAAAAGTATTTCATGCAATTGAGTGTAGATTCTATTGATATTGTGGGTCTTCCAGTTGAATACCTAGAAAGATTTCATTCCCATTTATTGTATATGTTTATGTCCCTATTGTTTTCCAACTCTATGAGTCTTCGCTTGCAATATTCTTATGAGATTATGTCGCAGGTACTATGAGGTCAAATTTAAATGGTTGTGTCTAACTATGCTTCCCTTTCTTCTTCTTATTTAGTATCCAGAAGGATTAAAAGTATATCCCCTTGTTTTTCTTGAGCTTGTGGTGGAATTGTATTATGTTAGAATATTAACTAATCATATATACATTTGGTCAATTGTAGGTTGATACAAAATATCTTTCTGGTCTACACCTAAAGAGTCAAGATACCAAGCTTCAATTATTTGTAGTGACAATTGAATGTGTGATGAGAGAGGAAACATTTTTTGTATGTGCTGAGGTACTCTCCATGTATTGGAAGATTTTTAAATATTTCTAGAGGAGTAACTAGTGAAGTTTGTTTCATGTCTATCCAAATTAGTAAAGAAGGGAACCAAATAGACTTATTAAAATTTTCACATTCATACTTGTTCATATTCAGCATGTCACCAATGTGTTTTCCCTAGTTGTATATTTTTCTCATCATGATGATTTGACTAATTTATGGTAGAATAGTGAATTTAATGTTAGAGACTCTACCTATTCATGAAAATGACTCTCTCTCATTAGGAAAAATTTAGAAATAAGAAAAAAAAATTGAGATATAAAAAACTTAATTTAACAATACATAT
>APFE030255560.1:28805-39046 GCA_000404065.3 Pinus taeda
TAAGCTTTAAAATAAATTTCCATCCTTGAAATTTTTGCTACTAGATAGAACCCTTCGAGAAGAAAGAAAAAACATGGCGCAATTGTGGAAAATATATAAAAAAATCGACTAACAAAGAATAATTACTTCTGAAATTGTTGGATAAAACTAACATGTGGGGAATAACTAACAAGGAATGAAGTTGTGGGTAATTTAATGTTGGCATGTTGGGATCCTTTGTGACATAGTAACAATGAAAATCCTCAATGCGAAGGGTGTGTACATTTCATGATATTTTTTCTTTGAAATGATGAAAGACAATTTAGGATGCATAAACTAATTATATTACAATTTAGTGAAAGAAACAATGGATGCTTCTTTTATTCCATTAAAGTTTTATTATGCATGTCCAAGTTTATTTCACCTTCATGGCTTCTTTTGATCCAATGGAGAACTAAGGAGTTTCTCATTGTACATATATAATAAAAATATGAACATTTCGAGTAGAAGAGTTGCAATAGGAGGTAATTTAGGTGTTACCTATCCTAAACAATGTGTATTGTTGAAAAATTATCTCCTTCTTAATGAAAAGTATTATCTTTCGGATTGAGCGTATACCTATTGTATTAAATTTCCATATACTTTAATGCTTTTCCTAGAATATATTTATTAATTTTTGAATAACCATCAAAAAATATATTTTTATATTGTAATATGATTCTCTTCCAAATCACGTGGAATGTGTCTTGCATATCTCACACCCATACAAAGGGGGATTTTCGTGAATAATGAGGTTAGAGAAACATTAATATGTGTATAATGTTGTCAATATATTTTGGTTTGTATCCTTTAAATTCCTTTCCTAAATAAATAAATGTGAATGCATTTGAGATTTCATAATTTTAATAGAAAAATATCTCATATATTGTACATATAAGTGAAAATCAGTGAAGCCATTGCATTGAACTCAACAACACCTTAGATTTCAAAACAAAGCCTCAACATTTAATGTAAAATTGAGTAGAAAAAATGAAAACAAAAACAAAACAAAACAAGAATATTAAAAGAAATCATATTACAAACATATATATATTTATGTATACAAATATAAATATTAGTGATTAAAAAAATGGGAATATCTAATTTACAAATATGAAATGCATATAAATAAATCTGTGAAATCATATTTATGATTCTTTAATCTTGTTATGTTGATAGTGTGTATCCCTTGTAATAGGATTTCTATAATTTTAATTTCATTATCAATAATAAATAGGTTGATGCTAGAGATTCAATAATCAATAATTAGTATTTTTAATATTACTCATTAATAGAAGGTTAAGACTTATATAAAATGTAATTATGATCTCCATTCGTTCTTAATTTAATAAAAAAAAATTGTTTCCAAATTATTTAAAATATACTATATATATAATATTTTGACTATAAAATGATTTATTTCCTTTTTTATAACGATTGTGACCATATAATTAAATGGATTGAAAAATTTCTATATCCATCAATCTATGATAAGAATCAAAACACTAACCCCATTATACATATTGCATTAACGAGATTAAAAAAATTATAAAAGTTAACTAAACGATATCTTTATTATTTTTATTATTATTGGAGCTATATAATATATAAAAATATGTTTATCCATGTAGTTTCACCCCACTATTATTATGGAAATCCTTTAAGTGGAAACATTTCTTCTTACATTACCATGGCTTAGAAATACCATTCCCAATATGATGTGTTGATATGCCATTTTTTTAAATTAATTAATTTGAGATAATTTAATTAATAGAGTATAATTAATTTTTATCGTAGTAACATGGGGTGAATCAAAATTTAAGTCGATATTGAAGATATTTTTATTCCTGTCGTGTTCAGTCGACTATCCTTTGTCCTCTGCCTATGATGAGCTTTCTTCTTTGTTGAGTTTGTCTGGAGTCTATTCTTTATGTTCCTGTGTTTGCTGAAATACCATCATTTTCTATAGTAATCCTTCAACGAATACATATATTCCATGTCAAATAAACTGCAAGACGTCAGGCCCAATAGATTATTCTAGAAATTGTTCTAATTCTCTAGGCTTATTTTCTTTTCTACCCTTTATAGTGTATCCTCAAAATTATTTCATGTGATTGAGTGTAGATTCTATTGATATTGTGGGTCTTCTAGTTGACTACCTAGAAATATTTCATTCCCATTTATTATATATGTTTATGTCCCTATTGTTTTCCAACTCCGTGAGTCTTCACTTGCAATATTCTTATGATATTATGTCACAGGTACTATGAGGTCAAATTTAAATGGTTGTGTCTAACTATGCTTCCCTTTCTTCTTCTTGTTCAGTATCGAGAAGGATTAAAAGTATATCCCCTTGTTTTTCTTGAGCTTGTGGTGGAATTGTATTGTGTTAGATTATTAGCTGATCATATATATTTGGTCAATTGTAGGTTGATACAAAATATCTTTCCGGTCTACATCTAAAGAGTCAACATACCAAACTTCAATTATTTGTAGCGACAATTGAATGTGCGATGAGGGAGGAAACAGTTTTTGTATGTGTTGAAGTACTCTCCATCTATTGGAAGGTTTTAAATATTTCTAAAGGAGTAACTAGTGAAGTTTGTTTCATGTCTATCCAAATTAGTAAAGAAGGGAACCAAATAGACTTATTAAAATTTTCACATTCATACTGGTTCATATTCAGCATGTCACCAATATGTTTTCCCTAGTTGTATATTTTTCTCATCAGATGATTTGACTAATTTATGGTAGAATAGTGAGCTTAATGTTAGAGACTCTACCTATTCATGAAAAATGACTCTCTCTCATTAGGAAAAATTTAGAAATAAGAAAAAAAATTGAGATATCAAAAGCTTAATTTAACAATACATATATTTAACAAAATAATATAAACATGAATAAATAAGAACCCAATTATGAATATTTATTATTCGTATTGCATTGAATAGTGCAAATAGGAAAAAACCATAAAAATACACAATTTTGAAATTTTGAAATTTATAATTTTGAAATACATATAACTAAAAGTGTGTTTTGGGTCAATATTGATAATCAAAACCATTACCATATGTTGTCTCAAGAAAAGTGATTTTTGGGTTAATATAGATAATCAAAATATCATCTCCAAAATACACAACATTTACTATATTCCTTTCTTATGAGATTTCATTTGGAGTTGCACTTCATTCAAATTTATCACTATGTTATGTCACTTTAAGTACATAAAATCTATCATTTTAATGCTATAGTTAATGTGTTAGATATTAAAATTGTTGCCTATTGTAAAATTTGAAGAATTATAATATCAATATCGTGAAGTGTACTAGGGGTCATAGTTTCTAGAATTCATTGTGTTTTAAAGCTCATAGTGCACTATTGTTTAATTAATTTTTGAGTTAGTCCCTTAATAATTATCAAGTGTCATTCTTTTTTAATAGTAATATTGGTTAGAGGTTGCATTATGGAAGGGTTTGTAATTATCTATGAGTATGAGTAATCATAGTAAATTAGCTGTTATGGGTCATATTAGTATTTTGAAATTCATAATGGTTTTAGGTTAAGGGGCACATATTGTATCACATATTATAGTGGTCAAAGGTTACATTAAATAAGGGGAACAATTTTGTGGGGGTTAATATATAGTTCAATATATAGAAATATCTAATAATAAATTCATTATAATTAGTGAATTTATGCTACATATATTAACATATATTTTTTATAGATCAAAATATTATTGGTAACTAATAAATAATGCGTGTTTCCTTATGATTTCCCTCATTGTTTTAATCCAATAACTAATTTGTTGTACTTAAGAAAACCTTTAGCTATTTAGTAGCTAGATTTTAGATAGTCCTATTGTTTTGCAAGACTCTTTAGAAATATTGGAAAAAAAAAGTTATCTCAAACTTTGAAATAAATATTTTATTGATATATTTATCATTCAAATTATCCAACCTAAAAATATTTAAAAAATATATAAATTAATTATTTTTTAATTACTATAAAAACTTTTAATCCATATAACTTATTAATTGTTTTTAATTACAATTATTATCCATATAACTTTAAGAAAATGATTGTTAACTTATTTGATTTATGATTTATTTATTAGTTAAAAATTTTATTTTATTATTAGACTATCTTCCCATAATCACCAATAACAAGTAGACGATCATGGCACGAAGTTGAAAATGCTAAATTCCAATTCCTTGGTTCTAATTTCCTGTAGCCCAAGCTCACCCCTGCCACCATCTCTTATGTTCTTCATTCCACTAAATTATATGCAATTTTATTGAATTGTTTAAAATCCACGCTTGTTGTGGAGCTTGAATTTTATGACAACTCGGAGGCGATGAGTAACGACGGACGTTGCCGAAATACTGGAGCTGGAGTAATTCGATTAACGAATTCAGACAAAGCCATCCGTTGTGTTCCTGACTCCATTCATTGGGAAGAGTAATTCGATTAATGAATTCATACAAAGCCATCCGTTGTGGTCCTGACTCCATTCATTGGGA
Organism: Pinus taeda; assembly: GCA_000404065.3. Taxonomy (NCBI): domain Eukaryota; kingdom Viridiplantae; phylum Streptophyta; class Pinopsida; order Pinales; family Pinaceae; genus Pinus; species Pinus taeda. The sequence goes on from APFE030255560.1 coordinate 33,347, forward strand.
ACAAGATAAGATAATGATGTTGTGGTTCTCACTTTATCCGTTGGTAGAGCGTGGAGTAGAGTAAACTAGCATTTGCACCTTATTTTGCAAAGGAAATGCCGTAAGGCATAAAGTGGTGAAGAATAGCATAGAGTGGGGAAGAATAGGGATATGTATAAAGTGGGGAAGAATAGGGACATGGATAGAGTGGGGAAGGATAGGAACATGTGAATGGACATTGTTGAAAGTAAGGGTGGAAGATAATGAGTTACAATTGCAATAGTTAGTTATGTGTATTTTGAAAATGGATATTTTGTAAATAGTAATAGTTTGTGAAAGAATAACGAGATGTACAGGCCTAATCAAGGCTGTGAACCTTGAGCAAGGCCAGCTCTTGTCGAATGTAACAGTGAATAACTCCAATGTATTTCATAACCACGTTGGCTTCATCTTCCAAAATACTCAGTATGATCACTTGCTTTTTGGAACTCGTCAGTGTAATCTTGGACAAGCTGCCTGTGACGCTATCTAAGACACTGGCTCTAGATTTTCTCCTCCCTTTCACGCCTGGCTAGCTATAATTTCCTTCTCAGCAAAACTTTGAACTCGTTATAATACATAACAAGTGCTTTCTTTTGCTGTTACAAAATCTAGCAATAGCTTTCCCACCACAAGAGGGCATGCTTTGACATTTTCAAACATGCAAAGGTAATCTTTTTCACATCAAAATGTCTCTGACAACTGAAATAAGCCTCAAGCTGCCTTAATCTATTATTCAGTTTTTCTGTATGCGTCTGCCCATCAATTTGTTGAAAGGTTCGTCTTCACTCTTCCTGGGGCTTTTCTCCCTCCAAGTGATACTATTGTATGGTTTTAATCATCCACTTCCATGTGTGTTCAAAGGCGTGAACTAAGATTTCGGAAGTAACTGGAATCATTTGTGTTAAAAATATATTTTAAATAAATAAAAAAATCACAATTTCGCTCAAAATTGTCTTATCTAAAATAGTATCATCACATTTTAAGAATGTGTTAAAGTTGAGCTCGTCGCAAAATTATCTCTGCGAGTGCACTCATTTCTGGATCCATTTACCAAAGGGATCCAAGTAAAAATCTTGGGTCAGATGTTTTGACGATGGTTAGCCTTTTTTTTCCATTTGCCTAGCAAGTAACCCACAAATACTTGTAGGTCTGACACTTCACAATTCAAATTGGGAACCAAGTTAACTTGGACTTGCAGCAGTACTGAGCTGAGTTCGACATGGGAGCACTTAAAAGACTCCACGAGTTTTCAACTCTCATTAATAGAGATTCTGTGCTCTTTCGGTCAACATGACACTATTGTGAAACTTCCAAGATCTGAATCATTGTTGGCCCAGTGATTGGCTAACAGAAGAGTGCCACTGTCACTTGCAAGAATAAAACTTGAGACCTGTGACCAGTGAATTCCCTACTTTGCCATTAAACCATGGACCCATGTCTCAGTGTTTGTGTTTTACAATAAAGAAAAACTCATAGGAGAGACAACATGATCTTCTGGTTTATGATCCATCCAGGGCATCAAAGCAATCAAAGCCAAATGGGAATTCATGCCACATTGGTAGGATAATCATGACAACCATTCAGGAAAAACAATTTTGGGGAAGTTTCTTTGTTTTGCTTTGTTAGTTTAGCTTCTCACTGGGGTTCTCTGAGTTCGATGGAAGGAGAAAGGATAGAGATAAGAAAAGTCACAGGCACAACAGGATACAGACCAGAACAGCGCATGTAAAGCTTGCTGCCAATACTAGAGTGCAAAACAACTGTACTCATCTGTAACAAAACTCTGTATAGAAATTTCCCGAAATACTGGAGCTGGAGTAATTCGATTAACGAATTCAGACAAATCCATCCGTTGTGTTCCTGGCTCCATTCATTGGGAAGAGTAATTCGATTAATGAATTCAGACAAAGCCATCCGTTGTGATCCTGACTCCATTCATTGGGAACAAGATAAGATAATGATGTTGTGGTTCTGACTTTATCCGTTGGTAGAGCGTGGAGTAGAGTAAATGAGTAAAAGTCGAGAGGATATATGTAAACATTTATTTACACTTATGTAAAAGTCCAGCACCTCACCCTGTTGGTTATTGTTGGCAACGTGAATTCATTTTCACATTTAATTGTGTCTTTATCTTTGGCAATGTGAATGTTTTTTAACATGTAATTATGTATGTGTCTTATGCTTTTGGTTTTCGTTTGCAACATGAATTCATATTTAATTATTTATAAGGTTGTTTATAAAATTTTCAATAAATTGTATATAGGAAAAAAAAATTCATATATATATATAGAATTTTTTTAACTCTCTATATATATTTGGCAAACATTTAAGTTTTTTTTTAAGTTTTATTTAATTGTTAAGAAATAATTTCTATTATTTGTAACTTTTTTTTTAAAATTTTAATAGTAAAAATAACTAATTTTAAAATTAATTATAAATGTATTTCAAATGGTTTTTGTGAAGGTTACATTATTTTCTTATATCTTATTTAACATTCCAAATATTATTTTTTTTCGAGGAGAAAGATCCTAATTTTATTAATTAAAACAAAATTATATGTTGTAGATGTTGTGACCCATTCATGGGCTAGTTAATGGCTCATCAAAAATTGTAAAAAGTAATGTACATATGGGGAGAAAAATCATGTTTTTCTGCCTTTCTTCTTCTTCACCTTGCACCACTCCCCTTGAATCAGCATCGAAGATATAAGTGCAAGTGAAGTATCATCCTCAGGTCGAGGGTTTTTTTATCAGAATTAGAGTTGTCTAAAGTATGTAGTCATTTGGATCCAGGGGTATCCATTGTGTCTGGTATATTTACTAGTTGTGAGTCCATCGAAGATTGTGGATGTAATTCATGTGTTTTTGATTCCTTGTTCATATGATTTTCCTCATTCATATGGGATGTTCCACACCACCTTCCTCCTCCTCATCAGAGCCTGGTGGTGAAAATTGCCATCCCTTGGCCTATTTTTCTATTTTCTTCTTTACACAGGTGTTCTCTTTGGCTTTAGGCACATATTCTGTATGTGTCTTGTTTGTCGATAGTTTCTACATCTAAATGTTGTATTTCGATAATCAAGTGTATGTGTCTAGCACCACTGTTTGTGCTTCAGTTGAATGTGGTCAACAAGCCTTTGTTGAGATCTACTTCTACACATATTCGTGATCTACTTCTACACATATTCGTGCGAATTTGAAAATTCTTTTCTCTAGTCTTTGTATGTCCATTCTAATGTGTCACCTAATGATGTTGCTGATGCCTGCAAGGTTTGGCTGGTTCCATAGATGTAATGGGAGGTTTTGCAGATGAACCCAAATTGGCATCCTAGATACAACCATAATATTTGCATCAAATTCTGGAAACCATGGTGTGATGAAAAAACCCATGGATCCCCAGAACCATGGTCCTTCCCGTAATATGATATCTCTAACCTTTTTTGGTGGGAAATTTACAGTGAAAAACCTCTTAAAACATAGGTGAATATCCCAGTGAGCACTGCAGTTTGTGAAAATGTAGTGAAAGAGCTCAGCCATTTGCGAAAATCCAATGAAAGAGCTCAGTGGGTTTCGTGCAAAAATAGTTGAATCGGTAGATAATACCCTGTTTTCTGAAAATATTACAATGCTCATTTGTTTATGGTATATCTATGTTTAATTTTAGGATTTGATTCAATTTCTCCACAATATATGTACCCGGTTCTGTTGTGTCTTGCTTTGTTGAGGCTGAAAGTGAATTTTTCCCTTGGAGGATGTTCTTGAAAGAACGTCCTCCATTTTTGTGCTTCTGATGTATTTATGTGTTTTTGGTTGAATTGCTCTAAGAGGATCCTCCTGAATGATTTGTTTTGTTGTAATCTGTGTCTCCTCTCAGCCTCAAGTTCAGTATTATAGTAGACACAGGTAAAATATTATATTATGTGAGAGGTTTGGGATCCTAGAGAGCTCTCGCCCAAAAAATCAGATATTATAATCTAGCTGGATATCCAAAATGATTTGGGATAAGATTCTTCAAATGAATCGCACAGTCTATTGCATGAACCGAGATCAATAGTGACATCTCCGAAATGGTTTTAATACAAATTTTAAATCAAAAAGGATTTACCAGTGATGAGGGTTCTGATTCCGTCTGGAGGTGGCATGGCAAAGCAGACTTAGGTGTGCCACAATGTAATGGGATCTTTGTGGGCTCCTTCAGGAAACTATTTCTCTATTCCCTGTAGCCAGACTCCTTTTCGACTTTCTTTGCTACCGCACAGACGATCCTGGGGGTAAACTTCATCACAACCCTCGGAGTAGCACTCTAAGTGGCTACAACTAGATCCTTCGTATTGAGAGCCACCACCGTTGGAGCCGCAGTTTTGGCACCAATCGCTGGTGCCAAAACTGAGACACAAGTAAAACATTTTATTATGTGAGAGATTTGGGATCCTAGAGACCTATGCCCCCAAAACATAGATATTGTAATCCAGTTGGATATCCAAAATGATTTGAGATAAGATTCTTAAAATGCGTTACATAGTCTGTTGCATGAACCCAGATAAATAATGACATCTCCGAAGGGGCTTTAATAAAAAAATTAAATAAAAAAAGATTTACCAGAGATGAGGGTTCTGATTCTATCTAGAGGTACCATGACCAAGTAGCTTCAAGTGCGCCATAATGTAATGGGATCTCTATGGGCTCCTTCAGGAAACTATTTGCCTATTCCCTATAGCCAAAATCCTTTTCGGTTTTCTTTGCGACCCCGCAGACGATCATGGGGATAAAATTCATCATGGCCTTCGGAGCAGCAGTTTTAGTGGCCTCAGTTGGATCCTTGGCATTAAGGTCCACCGCCTTTGGAGCTGCAGGTTTCGCACCAATTTTTGGTGCATCATTCTTTAGCGCATCAGGCACGACCACGACATATGGGCACGAAGCGCAATACACCTTTAGAGCCATGATGGCTACATAGATCCTCTGTAAATGAGGGCATTGTCAGCTTCATCCGTTTGGGATTCCCGTTCAGCACCTTCACGGGCTTTCCTCCAGGGTTTATGGAACCTTCATACGTCATGGGCACAGCCGGGACGGGACCCGCTGCAGGCCCAATCGATGCCATGGACCAGTAGGCTCTAGACCCTAGCAGAGCTCTACCGATCATCTCCATTCCGCTATCATCCACGACGAAATATGAAACAAAGAAAAATAAAAACAGTGGATTTGGGAGAATGCGTAAAAGATACTGCGTGAAAAAGATCAAACGAGGAATAAAAAACCCATGAGTCGAGTCCCAATTCTCTACACAGATCACATATTTCCAACAACTTTGGATCACCTAAATCCCTTCCAGTGTGGTTGCCATAGAACTTGGGTCCTCCTTTGATGTCCATTGCAACAACAATACCCCACTGTGCAGTTTCCTTTGATCAACAGAAATAGGCATACGCTCGATTGCAGCGAATTCAACTTTGTAGCAGCTTAAAACCCTAGCGCACATTTTTGCCCCACTCTCCATTATCCTCCCCCATCATGTTACAAATATTAATATTTTAAAGAAAACTTCATATATAAATATAAACCGTTCATTCAAAAACTTCTAAAATTTTATTGTAATTAACTTAAAATTTTAATATAAAAACATTTCCAACTTAACGAGAAGTATATAAATTTATTAATTTGTTTAAATAAATTTATA
>APFE030255560.1:43249-53274 GCA_000404065.3 Pinus taeda
AAGCATTTTTAATCAATACATATTGATAATTAGTTACAAATCCATGTTTTGTGATGGTAGAATTTTAAAAGTTTGTGTTTTTATTTTATGTAATGTATTGGTTTTTTAGTTTGTATTTGTATGTCTATAAATTCTGGAACACAATAAAACTTTTGTTATAATCACTTGATAGAAATGACTTATATGATGATTTTAAGCATGCATAGTATCCAATGCAACAATTACAGTTTAAATGAATTGAATGCTTGCATAGCTTATCTATGTTCAATTTAATAAAAGTTCACTTATTTTGGTAAATGACCATGACATCATGAATGAAAATGTGTCGTTTTTTGTAACCACCACTATTCAATGTGTGTATTTTAAAATCACAATTATTTTTAATGAATATAGTCTTATAATTAATTAAATTTTATGTTTTATGATAGAATTTCAAATGTTTGTGACTATAGTTTATTTTGTGTATATTTTTGTGTTTGTGCATATGTAATGGTTTTACCCATAAATAAAGGTAATATATAACAATTACACTTTAAACAAGTTGAATTTGGGTTTTAACTTATTTTATTTGCAAAATTATGTGCGGATTGATATTCAATTTAATAACATCCCATTTATTTCTACAAATGATCATAACATCTATTAATTAACATATATTTCAATAATAAAAATAAGTTGAATATCACAAATGATTATGATGATAAACGTTTTGCAAGCACAACTATTCAATAGATTTCAAAAAATACACCACAAAACATTTATCATAACTTGCAAGAAATTATGTACTTTAGAGATTAATTAGCTAGAAATTGATGCTTTATAATGATAGAATTTTAAAATGTGTTTTTTATTTTTTAGTATGGGTTTATTTGTTGTGTTCATTTTTTCCTTTTTCCATGATTTTATACATACATAATATCATAATATTAGAAGAAAACCAGGAAAAAGTTAAATATTTTATTTTAAGTCACTTATGTTCAACTTAATTTGTTTACAAATATTTTAATCAAAATATATTTCAAAAATACAAATATGGAGTTGAATTTTATCCTTTCATTTATATTTTTGTTTAAGTTAATAAATTATTTTTCAAAGAAAACACACAATTCATTTAAAAAATATACAACTTTCTTTTTGAACATGCTAAAGATGTCTTTTTCATGGTGCTTATGTTTCCTCTAATTACAAAAGTGAATTGTAATAAGCCTTGGTAAATTTATATTATGACATTTTTAATTGAATATTTAATTTCCCCTAAGAAGTCAAAGTTGGTCAAGTGATGTCACATATGACAGTGTAAATATTTATTTTTATTAATATAAAAAAATTGGCTTTTTGTGTTCTGATTCTTGAAAAACTATTAATGGCTTACATGTGATATTATACTTCAAATTCACATGGAAGGAGTTATGCCCAAGAAGAGGAAAGATGAAAAGTAAACAAAAAAGTTCTTTTTGCTAGAGTTGAATTGTTGATTTTGCAGACTACCAAGAAAACACATGACTGAAAATAAAATGTCATGGGTGAAACTCAAATGGATTGTTGGAGATAAAATGGGTTGTATAAAAGATAAGGGTATATTGGGAAAGAATGATTGTACTCATACCACAAAAGTAGCAAGATGCAGCTAAGGGTAAAGGAAATGTCAATTGGGAAATGACTACTACTTGTTCTCCTGCGAAGTAGGAGATAGACCTTTGGGGGAACTAATTGGAAAGATAGTTCTTGGTTAGAGGAATTAATTACACTTTAACTTATTTCCAACAAGAAAATCTTTGATAATTATATTCTAAAAAATAATACACTTGAATGTGTTCAAAGACCCAAAAGGATATTATATAATAAATTAAAGAATCGTGTTTTAATGGATAAATTATCAACATGTACAGTAACCCTTATTCACCTATAAAAGTATAGTCTATTGTAAGCTACTACAGAAAAGAACTATTGGAGGTAAGAAAAATAAATTTATACATAGTTTAACTTGTAGAAAAATGAATGTATACCTAGTTTAGCTTGCTATACATCAAAGGACTGGAATCATATCAATTGGCCATGGAACAAGCAACCTTGGTAAAGTATTAGTAGGGCCTAAAGGACAACTTTCACAAACTCCCATGACAAGTGTTCAACACACCTCCTGCATAATTTTCATATTCTGTTCTTCAAAGAAAATGATAGTAATAGTAAATTATATAAAATCATTATGTAGAAACAAAATATATAGAGTTGACACGAATATCTAATATGTCCTCATAGAATATAAATAGAAAAAATATAATAGTATTGTAAAACTTTGATGGAATGACTTCATTACACACAGTAACAAGTGAACAGATTGCATAAATTGTTCTTATGAATAAAAAGAAATATTTACATTGTTGGGGCCATAAGACAACCAATACTATTTTCTCATAATTAAATATTCTCACTAACAGAGAGAGGGTAAATCACTTGAATTGAAATCGATATACATGCATTGTTTTGAGTGTCGCACATTTTAGGAAAAGCTCTAGCTACTTATGGGTTTTCATTACACTGAAACAACATCAAATTTCCTTGTATCCAACATCAAGTGAAAATTAGAACCGACACTGAAACCCTATAAAGAGGAGGTGTTTAATAAGAACTTGAAGGCCAAAGAGTAGAGAAGAAAAACTTGCATAAATTTTGACCCCAAAACAATGTCACAAGATAACCCAACTTAGTCGTAGATTAACCTACACACAAAGAAAGGAATTCCTTAGTTTGGATTGGAATCACTCTAAATTAATCAAGCAAAGAAAATTATAGAGTGTTTTAAGATAAGTAGAGTCTAACCTTAGTAATATAGATGACATCCTTCAATCTGATACTTTGTTCTAGATGGAATAACATTAGTATTGTACATATATGCTTGTACAAAGAAAAACTATACCGAGATGAGAATCAAGTTACGATTTAATTATAGAGTTAAAATACTCAAAATCTTGTACAATATTGGAAGGAACTCCATGTATGAAGGGTAGTTCATTTCAAAATCATTGAGAAAAATAGAAACTATGCTGAAATCCTTCGAGGGAACCATGACCAATGTATGACACATCGCAACCAAAAAGTTAGAAGTAAATATTACAATGATATACCCAATATGCAAAAATGGCTATACTATAACAAAAATAAGTGAATGTAGAGGGACCAAAGTCATTGTGATGGCTTACCGAAGGATTTCATCCATACCACATTTTACAAGGAGGCTTTTTCTAAGAGCATGAGATGGAAATAACGTTTTACCATAAATTTCACATAGAATCACATCATCCCAAAACATCAATGTTCTATTTTTGAAAATGCTCATTGAGTAAAATATATTCAAGGGAGTAATGTTCATTCTTTTAACTACATAGTTTTGTTGAGAATTGTATGCGACTATGCTCTGATGTTGAATGCCATGCTTGTAAAGAAATTTTTCATATTCATTAGAGTACATTATCTTCCATTAACAGTATAAACAGAGCCAATATGTGATTATGCTTCATATCCAATCTATACATGAAAATCCTTAAAAGTTTTCAAAGCTTGACATTTACTTTTCAATAAGTGCAACCAACACATTGCAATGTCATCATCAACACAATTCTTCGTACATTTATTTTCATTAGCATAATGAAAATTCATAGGAGCACACAAATTAAAATATATATGTCCAACTTTCCTACATGAATAAAGGGGCCTTGTTAGTGAATAGGAATAAGGAACAATATATTTCTTAGATTGCTAGTGAATGTGAACAAGGAGAAAAATATTCCAACAATAATAGGAGATAAAGAATAAGTTAGAAATTATTATGCATAGCTATAGACCCATACAAATAAGGAAGTGGTAAATCCCACATATATTTAGTAGGGTACTCAATTAACATATTTAATGCTTAAAGTAGTTAGGTATAACAAAAGAAATACGTTGAGTTCTCATTCTTTGGGAATTAAATCACCCTTGAAGAGGAAAGGGCAAGACTAAGTAGAGCGAAAAATGAGATAATATTTATGGATAGTCTAGAGATCTTGGTATAATAAACAACGTTCCAATGTAAATAAGCCCGATAATTTTCCACGTAGTAGAGAATTTTTTTGGGCATAATACTTAGAGTGGGTTAAAATTCCATGTTTTTTCAAAATAAAAAATAAAAAGTACTTGTTGATTTTGACATTTATTTATTTATTTATTTGCTCAAAGTTTATACTTTAAAATTATTTTAACTTGAAAATCATTAGAGCTATCAATAATTTTACGAAAATATCATTAAAAATTTTACATTGTGCATATTAGGGAGTACTAATGTTAAACAAGGTTTATAAGCTTTAAAATAAATTTCCATCCTTGAAATTTTTGCTACTAGATAGGACCCTTCGAAAAGAAATAAAAAGCATGGCGCTCTTGTGGAAATCTATATGAAAGAATTAAGTAAGTAAAAGAGAAGAATAACATGAGACAATTTTGAATAAAACTATTATATTTGGAATAACTAACAAGGAATAAAGTTGTGGGTAATTTAATGTTTGCATGTTGCAAGGCTTTTTGACATAGTACTGACGAAAATACTCAATGTGAAGGGTGTGTACATTTCATGAGATTTTTTCTTTGAAATGATGAAAGATAATTTAGGATGCATAAATTTAATTATATTGCAGTTTAGTGAAAGAAACAATGAATACTTCTTTTATTTTGTTAAATTCTTTTATGCATGTCCAAGTTTGTTTCACCTTCATGGCTTCTTTTGATCACAAGGAGAACTAAGGATTTTGTACATCTATAATAAAAATATGAATATTTTTAGTAGAAGAGTTGCAATAGGAGGTGATCTAGGTGTTACCTATCTTAAAGAATGTGTACTATTGAACAATTATCTCCTTCTTAATGAAAAGTATTACCTTTCCCATTGAGTGTATATCTATTTTATTATATTTCATATATTTTAATGTTCTTCCTAAAATATATTTATTAACTTGTCAATAACCATCAAGAATATATTTTTATATTTTAATACACTCTCTTCCAATTCATGTGGAAGGTTAAATAATGAAGTTAGAGAAACATTAATATGTGTATAATTATTTTAATATATTTTGGTTTGTATCCTTTAAATTCCATTCCTAAAGAAATAAATGGGAATGCATTCGAGATTTGCATAATTTTAATAGAAAAGTATTTCATATACTCTAAGTATCAATGAAAGTTAGTGAAATCCATTGCATTTAACTCAACAACTCCTTATATTTCAATACAAAGCCTCAAAATTTAACTTAGAATTGATTAGAAAAAATGAAAACAAGAACAAAACAAAATAAAAATATTAAAAAAATCCTATTACAAATATATATATTAATATATATTAATATAAATATTAGTGATTAAAAAAAATCGAATACATAATTTACAAATCTCAAATACATATAAATAAATTTGTGAAAACATATTTATGATTCCTTAATTTTGTTATGTTGATAGTGTGTATACCTTATAATACGATTTCTATAATTTTAATTTAATTATCAAAGATCAATAGGTTGATGCTAGAGATTCATTAATCAATAATTAATATTTTTAATATTAGTCATTAATAGAAGGTTGCGATTGTTTCAAAATGTAGTTATGATCTCTATTCCTTCTAAATTTAATTAAAAAAGTTGTTTGAAAATTAATTTAAAATACACTATATATAGAATATTCTCACTATAAAATTATTTATTTGTTTTATTATAACTATTGTGACCATATAATTAAATGGATGGAAAATTTCTATAGCCATCAAATTATGATACGAATCAAAACACTAAACCCATTATACATATTGCATTAACCAAGATTAAAAAATTCATAAAAGTTACTAAATAGGACCCTTTGAGAAGAAAGAAAAAACATGGTGTTGTTGTGGAAATATATATGAAATAATTAGGTAAGTAAAAGAGAAGAATAACATGAGATATTTTTGAATAAAACTATTATATTTGGAAAAACTAACAAGGAATAAAGTTGTGGGTCATTTAATGTTTGCATGAAGGCTTTTTGACATAGTACTCACGAAAATCCTCAATGTGAAGGGTGTGTACATTTCATGAGATTTTTTCTTTGGAATGATGAAAGATAATTTAGGATGCATAAATGTAATTATATTGCAGTTCAGTGAAAGAAACAATGAAGGCTTCTTTTATTTTGTTAAAGTTTCTTATGCATGTCCAAGTTTGTTTCACCTTCATGGCTTCTTTTGATCACAACGAGAAATAACGAATTTGTACATATATAATAAAAATATGAAGATTTCTAGTTGAAGAGTTGCAATAGGAGGTGATGTAGGTGTTACCTATCCTAATGAATTTGTACTATTGAACAATTATCTCCTTCTTAATGAAAAGTATTACCTTTCCCATTGAGTGTATATCTATTTTATTAGATTTCATATATTTTAATGTTTTTCCTAAAATATATTTATTAACTCGTCAATAACCATCAAGAATATATTTTTATATTTTAATACACTCTCTTCCAAATCATGTGGAAGGTTAAATAATGAAGTTAGAGAAACATTAATATGTGTATAATGATCTTAATATATTATGGTTTGTATCCTTTAAATTCCATTCGTAAAGAAATAAATGGGAATGCATTCGAGATTTGCATAATTTTAATAGAAAAGTATTTCATAGACTCTAAATATCAATAAAAGTTAGTGAAAGCCATTGGATTGAACTCAACAACGCCTTAGATTTCAATACAAAGCCTCAAAATTTAACATAGAATTGATTAGACAAAATGAAAACAAGAACAAAACAAAACAAAAATATTAAAAAAATCCTATTACAAATATATATATTAATATATATTAATATAAATATTAGTGATTAAAAAAAATCGAATACATAATTTACAAATCTCAAATACATATAAATAAATTTGTGAAAACATATTTATGATTCCTTAATTTTGTTATGTTGATAGTGTGTATACCTTATAATACGATTTCTATAATTTTAATTTAATTATCAAAGATCAATAGGTTGATGCTAGAGATTCATTAATCAATAATTAATATTTTTAATATTAGTCATTAATAGAAGGTTGCGATTGTTTCAAAATGTAGTTATGATCTCTATTCCTTCTAAATTTAATTAAAAAAGTTGTTTGAAAATTAATTTAAAATATACTTTATATAGAATATTCTCACTATAATTTTTTTTTTTTTATTTATTATAACTAATGTGACCATATAATAAAATGGATGGAAAATTTCTATAGCCATCAAATTATGATAAGAATCAAAACACTAAACCCATTATACATATTTCATTAACCAAGATTAAAAAATTCATAAAAGTTACAAAATAGTACCCTTCGAGAAGAAAGAAAAAACATGGCGTTGTTGTGGAAATATATATGAAAGAATTAGGTAAGTAAAAGAGAAGAATAACATGAAATATTTTTGAATAAAACTATTATATTTGGAATAACTAACAAGGAATAAAGTTGTGGGTCATTTAATGTTTGCATGTTGCAAGGCGTTTTGACATAGTACTCACGAAAATCCTCAATGTGAAGGGTGTGTACATTTCATGAGATTTTTTATTTGGAATGATGAAAGATAATTTAGGATGCATAAATGTAATTATATTGAAGTTTAGTGAAAGAAACAATGAAAGCTTCTTTTATTTTGTTAAAGTTTCTTACGCATGTCCAAGTTTGTTTCACCTTCATGGCTTCTTTTGATCACAAGGAGAACTAAGGAATTTGTCTGTATATAATAAAAATATGAACATTTTTCGTAGAAGAGTTGCAATAGGAGGTGATGTAGGTGTTACCTATCCTAATGAATGTGTAATATTGAACAATTATCTCCTTCTTAATGAAAAGTATTACCTTTCCCATTGAGTGTATACCTATTTTATTATATTTCATATATTTTAATGTTTTTCCTAAAATATATTCATTAAATGAGCAATAACCATCAAAGATATATTTTAATATTTGGATAATTATTTTTCTATGAGAGAATCAACGCATAAGAAGGAAAAATAACTTTGTGTAAAGATTAAATGAGGGATTCACCAATAAATTACAAGATTTTATAATCAAGTGAATGACTCACTAATATTTTGCAACATTTTACAATTCATTGAAAGATGCACCAATATTTTAAAATATTTTATAGTTTAGGAAAATATTCCAAAAAAATTGATATATACTTGTAGTGTAGTAGATAATGACCATTAGTTACTAGTAGAAAGGAAAACAAGAAATCACATGAAGATAAGGAACATAGGAATAGAAGAAGAGAAATGATGTAGGAAAGAACTAAAAAAGTGCTACTTTATATTATATTCTCTTCAGAAGCTAGTCACAAAAGATACAATGATGCATACATTTCCATATATATCTATATATACATATATTATGTCGAGATAGTCACAAAATTTTATTTGTCAAAAGCAATTTATCCTATCTAACTTAGAACCTTGACTCAACTAGAGAGTTGATCAACTTTATAATATCATTTCTAGAATTTCTTGGGATCGTCAACTAAGTTGACTAGCCCCTCCAACATCTCCCCTACCCTTAGTATCTTCTTTGTGACAAAGAAGGGAAGATTTTGAGTCTTACAAAATTTGATATACCATAAATTATAAAATGTAAATATCTATAAGGAATTAAAATGGTGGTTGGCTAATTAGGAGATCTAGTTTTGGGGTCAAGAGAACTTCTTGAATTACATCTGCAAGATTTAAATTGTGAATTATTATTCTTTTCCCTTCCTTGGCAGGTCGATTGAAACCTTTAACTTCAATTTCCTAAGTGCGATGTTGTTGTTCAGAAGAGAGACCCCATCTTAAAAGCTTAGCTCAAAGAAATTGAATTTATATTGTCAGGACGATGATAGAGATGATTGTCTTATTGGATGTGCTGGTGTTGAAGTCACAGGGAATGATGTTTGATAAGTAGTTGGTGCAAGCACTTGATGTTGTTGATAAAATATAGACCATTTCCATACAACTATACTTTCATGGGCATCAAATGCTTTTAAATATTTCAAATATTCTACCTTGTTGGCTAGTGATATGTTCCTTAACAATTCTTGATCAGCTAGTATTTATGTTCTAATAGTTGCACTTTATATCCCAGTTCTAACATTCTAACTAGATATACTTTTTTTGTTGTTGTCTCTACAAAATCTTGCTACTATCCAATATCATTCTTTTATTTTTCTTTTGATTCTCTCATAAAATTTTCTAGTGCTTCAAATATTTGTTTTTCTCAAGCATTCCTTTGGTTGGCCCTAAATGCATCACCATTGAAGGACTAAGGTGACTAATAAATGAGGCATAGATCGAAGGAGCTTAAGGGTTGATCAATGAGGAAAAGAAGTTGTAACCCAGGTTCATTGTGGGAGAAAGAAGTTCAAGTTATTTATTTTTTTTAAAGTTTAATTGTTCATTCATTACCAATATCAATTTATTTAAACAAATTATCACCATTTTATAATTTTTACTACATTCCACAATTTTTTTTTAAATTATTTAAGAAGAGAGAAAAAACATAATAACAAAATAACCATAATCACACTAGACATACCTCACATATGACCATATCCATAGCTATCTTGAGGTCTTAGAGAGAGTGAAACTCCCCTCCCTCAAAATAAATACAATTCCTATTAATATAGTTTTTGATTGTTTACAAATATTAATATATTTTACATATAAATAAACAAAAAATTACAAATTATAATTCTGAATCATCTTCATTCTCCATCTCTGTGCAAAAAAATTATAAAATAGGTATTAATAATAAGATATAGAGAAAATAATTACAATGTTAAAATTTTGAGAAATAATTTACAATAAAATGGGGAAAAGAGTAAAATAAATTCTACCATATTATTATATGCAATGAGAAGAATTAAAATGGATTTCACCTAATATTTCTGGAGAATTAAATTGAAAATGTAAATAAAAATGATTATAAAAATTTAAAAATAAACCTAAATAAACTTTAAA
>APFE030255564.1:0-11031 GCA_000404065.3 Pinus taeda
ATTTAACTACATGGGAGAAATAAGGTGAAACTGAAAACCAGGGTGGGAAAATAGAAATTTCAACATGAGAACATTAACATTTCCGATAGGACATTCTTGAATTCAAGAAAAACAGTCGTCAGGTCCATTACAACTGAAGAATTGAAGAAAATGTACCATATACCTCACCCACATAAGGTGTATGGTAAAGCTTTCCTTGAGCACTTTTCAAGATAGAATGAGGTAGCATCAAATCCAATTAAACAATGGAGATCCTACACGAACAAACATAAGCATGATAAATTGGGTATGTACTCTATATCTTCTCTTGCCGCTCCATATTCTTATATCGTAGCTATGATGTGTAGATTGTTTGGGCACCCTAATACAACTAAGTTTTCAGTTGAATGGGTTCCTCTTATTGAGGCAAAAGCCAATTATTATATAATGGATTGGGGCACTATCCTTTCAAATATCATTACCTTCCAAATACGAGAGTTTAGGCAACACCGGTATGTTACTACCACAGCAGTTCCACCATTTTTTATGAGTTCATATATCATGGATGCAGTCTCTTTCACTACCAGTTTCTCAACCATGGGATGGAAATGGACCATTCAAGATCCCTCTCCCATCCATATATATCATAAAACCTTGTGGTAATCTAATTTCCACACCCATTTCTATAAAAAAATTCCAAGGAGTTATGTTACCCATTCACCAAGCTGTTTTTGACAAAAGAGCTCCAAGATTGTCCAATGAGGCCAAAATTGATTTCATACTAATAGGCAGGTGGTTTGGAGAAGATATTTTTACCTATGTTAGAACCTATGGAAGTCTAGCACCTCCTCATGTTCTCCCATTGTATGTCCTGGATAAACTATTGGCTAGGGAGATTGCATATCAAACTGTAGGGGATCGACTGACAAAGACCCTAAAGGAAGCCAAGAAATCTCTTTAGCCTTCATTCCCCATCCAATGCATTGTTTATGCTTTACATAATTTCAAGCATGTTGCGCTTGAAATTGATAATATTACATGTTTGAATCTTGCTACCATTCCTCGCAGACAATTTGACCCTAACAAAGTTGCACAAAATTTCACTGCCCAAGTGAAAATTAGACAATTCAGTCATGTAGATGACAAATAAGATGACCTACTTGAATCTACTGAACTATTTTCACAAGTATAGAATTTGGCTAGGTTAAAACTGAATCCATAAAAGGTAGCCAAATTCCAAGAATACAAATAAAGAAGACCACAAAATGTCCCTTTGGATCTGTTGAGGATCCCTCAACTGATTATCCAAGAGGAGCATGATTTAGAATAGGGCTCAAAGCAAGACTCAGAAAAAAGGCTTAGAACAAGGTTCAGAGCAGAATTTAGAACAAAAGTCAAAATAGGGTTCAGAGCTGAATTCAGAGCAGAATTCAAAGAAGAGTTCAAAAAAGAATTCTGAACAGAAATCACAACAAGTTTCCAAGGATATTGAAGTGGAAGATAAATCCACAGAAGTACATACTAAAGAAACTCCCTTCAAGAATTAGCTCGATGAAGCCTAGAAATAATTTGATCAATAGCTTAAAGGGCAACAAGGCGCAGAAAACATTGAAATGGAGAAAACATTCAGCACACCCCAGAACACTGGAAAAAACTCGTTTACTGATAGGGCTATTGCTAAATTTGTCACTACGGAGGAAGTCGAGATCATCCCAACATTCCCTTCATCTGAAATAGTCCTTAAAGTGGAAGAAATCCCTCCTCTTGACGTCTTTTACAATCCCAAACATTGGTCTGTGGTGAAAAGATAGAGGAAAAGGAGAAGAAAAAAACCATCATTAACAGTCATTCCTGGTGACAAACCTATGGATATAGTATGGAAGGATACATGAACTGATCCTTTAGAGAGTTTAACAAAGTTGTCACAGTTTGTGGTAGAGGTTTGACAGTTGGTCAGAGGAAAAGAAGAAAGAATCCAACAGTTAGAGCAACAGATGGCAGAAAAAAGACAAAGTATTGACCTTCAAATGAAGACACAAATGTCTCAACTCCAGCAAAGCTTTGATCAGTTAAAGCTCCAGTATCAGGCAAAGACCAGTACTAAGGATGTCCAAATACAACAACTCCATTTTTCACTTGATCATTTGAAGGGAAATCCTAAAGTGGAGGATTTTATAAAAGAAGCATTGGAGCTAAACACGTTGTTATCAAGGCAACAAGCAATGTTCTGTAAAAAATTATCTATCATCAACCCACTATGTGTTACAAGTGATTCATTGATGAATAAGTCATCCGATATGAGGCTGACTTTCAATGACATTGATGATAAAATCTCAATATTTATAACATCGCAAGATACTCTAGAAGGCAGAGTAGCGAATCTTCCCGGAATAGAGGAATCTCACAAGGAAATCCTCTTTACTGATTGAGACATTCAATTGAACATGCAGAAAGAGTAGTCTCTAGTGCAACCGATGTTGCAAATAACATCATTGAAACTATCAATCATAACCTACACAATGCTAACCTGATTCAAGAATTCCCACCTGACAATCTTCCTGATATCAAAGTCCTGGAAAGACAGTGGCAAGAAACTTCAAAATCAAAGGAAGAATTGATTAAAAAGTTGACCCAACTCGACTGGGAAGTGTATTGGAGATATCTTGTGAAGCTACTTATTCAGTGGCTAATGCTACGTTGCCTTGCTGACTCATCCACCCATATGCTTCCTACGCTTTCAAATGCAGTGTAAACAAGAAATTTACGCATGAGGACAGGTTAGCCTCCTGAAGTTAAGCAAATGATGGATATTTATGAGCTCAGGCGGTGAATGAAAGAATAGACACAATTTCATTCTTGAGCTCGTCATTTCAACATTTTCTATTTCTATATTTGTGTCACTTATTTTAAGGAGAGTTGTTTTAACCTCCTTAGAACTTCATGTAATGTCTATTTTTATACATTATTTTTATTATATAAACCCTTTCATGTCTACAAAGAAAATGTCCCCAAATTTTATAAAGAAAAACTTTGGAAGCTTGCACTACTGTACTTTTGAAGTTTGTCTTAGTAGAACGACCGAATTAGGGTCCTGAAGTTTTGTAGAGAAGGCTTTGGAAGTTTCCACTTTTGAAACCATCTTAATGAGAAAGACTGGACTGAAACTATTTCTTTCATGTGGAGAGTCATATACATCGAGTAAATTTATCATTGTACATTTGTTTTGTTTATGAATTGATAGTCATTTCTTTTTATATTGTTCATTATATGAATATTTTCTAATGCAGTTTTGTATTAATTCACTTCTGAACATGCTAGAATTGTCATCCTTAATACATATATGAGAAATTTCCTAACTTTATTTGATGTGATATGTGTTTCATCAATTATTTTGGTTAACTATTTAATCAAAATAATTATCTTAAAAGCTTTTCATTTCTATAAGTTTTTAATCAATCTTTATTATCATAAACTAAGGACAATTATTATAGATCACATAAACATAAGTAAACCCCATGTAATAGATATATTTATATACATGTATTCTAGTTCATAGACCACCTCATCTATCACTTAATTTTGGTCATAAACACTCTATCCATTCTATCACATTTTTATTAGGAAATTGGTCCCATTATATCTAGTCGAAGCCACTATTCCAAACAGATAAGGGATGGTATTCAAGTCCCCGACCGAGTGGTCTTCCCCCATTTTGTTGCTGCAATTTTCGAGGCATCAACACATCCATATGACTGTAGGCCTCCAGTCACATGTATAATCCAACAAGAGAGCGATTGCAATCTCAATTTTCCAATCCTATGCCTGCAACTGCGAAATCTATGCCACCTTTTTAGGGATAGACTCTAAGTCACTACCCAAAACTTGATGAGACTTTACAAAACAATAAATGACACAAAGACAAAGCCTCCAACACAAAACTTGATCAGGGACTTAATCCAACCTGTTAGTTTCAGTATCTTCATCCCTCCATCAAAGATCAAATCCTCTTATTGCATTTCATATTAGGTGTCTTGCCCAGTCATTTGCATTCCATTAGGCGCATGGATCATCTGACACAAGTGACTTTCCTATAGTTTCCCTCATGTCATTTACCTGCTGGTTCATGTTTTCTCATCAAAAAGCATATACAGTCCTCTTTTTGTATTAAAGGTTGCAAAAGTCTTTTTAGGGTTTCATTGTCAATTAGGTCTAGGCTTTCATTAGGGTTTTGTCAAAAAAATGTGTCGAAGTGTCTAAAAAGCAACCAGCAGGCCATGAGGAGGTTTCAACATCAATAAATTTCATCGCCAAGTGTTCGAAAATGTGTTTTTCCTCAAAACTCTATTTTGAGGAAAAAACAGAGTATTTTTCTTTTATTGTACAAAAAATCATGAAATTGTGTTCTCTTCATTGTATATCACTCCATCTGCATGCTGGTTTCTTTCCTTAGCCCCAGTAGTTCTATCACTTGCAAAACAAGCAAAGCTCGGGTCGTTTAGTTCATCACAAAACTCAAATGAAGTGAAAAGTCCAAAAACAGAGTTTGAAATAAAGTCATTTTCAAAACATTATGAAAGTGGGTTTGGCAAAAATAAAATTTAAAAGCTCATGTATAAATCATTTCTCCAAATGTTTGAAGTTCATTTGTACTCCAAGAGCAAAGAGAAGCAAGGCAAAACCGTTTTGGTGAGTGAGTGTGAAGTTTGGGTGAAAATCGTTGTAAGTTGCCAGCACAGCGCACTAGGCCTCAGAATCATGTGTTACTTTGCAAGGGCATGACGCATACGTGGGGCGCGGCGCATTGGGTTGTATGCACGGCGCACACAGCCAGAGAGCCCGAACACTGCCCAAACTCGCTCCAATCGCCCCAAATCGCATGCCTCGGTCTTGATACAAGTAGATAGAGCCTTCAATGCTATTTTATATCCAAGTTTGTTGATTGATTGATGGTGTGTGTTACATGGACAATGTTTAAAAACAATCAAACCCTACCATTTGAAACACCTCAAAGAAACTCGTTGCTAAGTTTTTGATTGACCTTTTTTCCACCAAGTTCATTCCCACCCCATTTTTCATTGATTCCCTTATTCCCTAAGTTCCCCCTACCCCCTAAATTCACTAATCCCCTATCCCAAATTCCCTTTTCCAAACTGTTAAATGTAAATCCCCAAACCCTAATCCTATACAAAACTCCCAAAATATCCCATATTTCCCTAACTAAAATCTATCCCAACAGTCCCTAAATTCTCCACTATTTTTCCCCTTACAGTCCCTCATTTCACTGTTTCCCTTGGTGGCAAAGGTAAAACACATCATAAACGGCAGTTCAAGACAGTTTGACATATCAACACCTATTTCTCCAAGACAGTTTACCTACCAGCAGCCATGGCATCTGATCCTTCATATGATTTTGAAGAGGAGACCCAAACTGACTCATCCACAGAGGGACATGCACCTAGGAGGCCTCATAGAGGTGGCAAACATATCAAAGAAGAACCAACCACTCTTGCTGAGTTACAGGCCTGCCCACTTGCCATCTCTTATTTTCGACATCAGTCATGTTATGAATTTTGTGAGAAGGCTGCTAGCATTCAGTTTCATCATGAATTGGCCCGCTTATTTGTGTTGCATTTACATGGTGAGCAGGCCACACTAGCTGGTGTCACTTTCACATTAACACCAGAATCCATTTCATTAGCAACCGGCATACCTAACGTTGGAGAGCTATGGAACAAGAGGCAGAAAATTGACCGGCATCATTATGAACCGTACATTAAGCCCGACTTTTTGAGATAGCTCAAGAGAGTGTTTCCTTTTCGGTACCTCAAAGATGAATATGCTCCTTTAATGAAATTGATCATGAAGTATTTCAGCTGTGAGGGCCGGTTCTCCCGTTTATATGCTTATCATATTAGGCTGCTCATGCATTTTACCAAGGTACGGATGATCAACATCCCTTACTTCATGTGCCGAAATATCGAAAGGATGACTACTCTAGTGCAGCACAAAACTCCCCAGCAACAGTTCAATAGTATTTACCATTTTTCTCTCATCAAGATTATGGTCATCCATCAGCTTGGCTTACATGGTATCTCTTGGGAGGACTTCATCTCTCATGAGTTTTTCACAGCTCCTCGGAGACCATCAGAGGCTTTGCATGAAATAGGTGGACCTTCTTATCACCATGAGGGTCATGCGAAACAGGTCGCCAGTGTGCCAGTGTTTATTACTTATCAGAAGGGCACCAGGCAGTTGTTCGTAGTGGCAAAGCGAGTGTTATCTCTACCTGGGGTGGAAGGGACATCGCTTCTGACATTAGCACCACAGGTTGAGGACAAAGGCAAGAGGCCAATGCAGGATGAGGGGCCTTAAGGTGAGCGGGACTTTATTCTTATTGAGGATGATGATACGGACAAAGGCCCGCAAAGCACAAGTCTCAAAGAGATCATCCAGGAGCAACAGACACACATCAAGGCCTTGTCCCTCAACTTGGAGAGGGCTAAGTGGATCATAAAATACTTGGAGCAGAGGAATAAGCAGCTTGAATATCAACACACAATCATGGAGTTACAAAACATTCGGGAGAATCGCCAAGCTTCCCAAAGAAGGAGGGTGGAGTTCACTTCACTCGAGTGGGAGATCAGTGCCGATCGAGAATCTTTGCTCGAGAGAGTCAATATCCACTTAGAGAGATTGTTGGAGAAGGAAAACAAGGAGAAAAACTTGTTGAGACATATGGTTTTTCATTACATGGCGAGGAACAAAGTTTGCAAGGCCCGAATCGGGAATTTAAAGGCAAAATTGAAGAAGGCTTCAAAGAGGAAAAAGGAGCATGATCGACTTCGAATTTTGGCTAAGGCTTCCTTCGCCCAACATATCTCTTGATAGAGAAAGCTCAGCCCAAATTTCAAGAAATTTGGGGCATTTTTTGCATTTTGACAAATTTTGGCACAAAAAACAGGAAATTTTGCCCTATGTGCCGCGCCACGTGGCGCTCACTTTTGCTGGGAGGCTCCAAATTCAAAAAACTCAACATTTTTGGATTTGGAATAAAAAACTATGCTTTCTTGTTCATGGCAAAGAAATTTGGGCAGGTTTTGGGCCCTCAAAAAGGTCAAAAACACTCAAAAAATGACCTCACTGCCCCTATTTTGACACACGGGAAGCAACCTTGGGAGATTTAATTTTGGATAGGGAAAATGAAGGCCAAATTGAAAAATTCCACTTGGGTTGGAAAGTAGATAGGCATTCCTTTCCAACAAGCCTACTTGGACCTGATTTGGACATCAGGAAGGCCTCCAAAAGTGGGTCTAAACAGGCGTGGCGCATAGAGGAAAAAGTGTCAGTTTCACCAAGTTTTGCTCTATTTTTCGCCCAGTTTTGGCCAGTTTGACTTTTTCACTTTCTTATTGTCAACTTATGATGTAATTTCATGTACATTGATGAATCATGATGTAAATATGTTTAATTATCAATTGGTTAGGTATATTCATCTGTTAAAAGGCTGTTTGAAACTGAATGAATCAGTTCCCTTATTTCTAGAGGCATGTTGTTTCATTGCCTGATTTCTAGTTCCTAGTTTAGAATCAGTTGGATCAGCTCCTAAACATGTGAGCTCGACCCCTAGAGGCAAGGATGAGCTATGCTTTGTCTATATTATGTATTTTTTCAGTCATTAGCATGGTTGGACTCTTGAGAAAGCAAGGAGCTTCATTGTACACTCATATCAGCATTTTGGTTAAGGAATTGAGACCAAGGTTTGCAACACTCTTTGGGATCCCTGTGGAATTTTTTTTGGTACAGTGCTTTCTTATGTATTTGTGAATTTTCTTATGTATTATGTATGTCATTTTCCCTCTTATTTCTTCTCAGCTAAATCAAACGAGAGTGTAAGTAGAATACATTGAAACTGCAGTGCTCTACTTGAAGTTTGCTTTAGTTTCTTGGTGTTTTCAACTGTTTGGAGAGGATCCATGGCTTCTCTTACCCACTTCAACTCCTCCTCTGTCTAAACTATCCATCTCATTTGATTTAGAGTGCCAAATACAGTTGCCTACCTTGACCCATTGAGCCCTCTACAAGACTGAATCTCATTCCCTGCACCCAAGATCTGCCTTCCCTTAGAGCCCACAAAATCATCAATTTATTCAATCAAATTCATTTGTACCTGTACCTAGCCTAAAATCAGTAGCTATATTAGTTGATCTCAAGCCTTTAGTGATCATAATTTGCTGAGATTGAACCGGAGAGAGCCCTCTCCTGACCTGGTAGGGCTAGCTACCAGGCTGAGCGTGGTTTGATGTTGGCCCTGGATCCTACCTTTTTAGCTTGAGGTAAATCTAGGCACTAACAAAACCAAGCCTGACCATGACATACATTTCTTCAAACATACGGCATACATGTAATCACAGGTCAAGCATGTATATTTAAACATAGGGATCTGATACTTATCTGAGATTCACCAAGAAGGTCTAATACCCTCTCATAATAGTTGCAATAATAGTTTTTAGTCCATGAATTCATTAACCATTCATATATTCATCATACATGTTAAGTTCCATAGACAATATACATCATATAACCAACAAATAACTAGCCTATAAACCATCAAATAACCAACATATAAACAATGGAAACTCAGCCATGAGATCACCATCATAATCAATACATATGTTCATATATCACAATATAAAATGCCCCATATTAACACATGAAAATACCAACCAAGTCAGGGACGTCCACGTACCACCCAACCATATATTGGGCTAAACAAAATATTTCTTTTATCCAATCACACCCATGCGATATTCCAAGCATGAATGTGGGATCTCATGGAATAAACCAACCAAAACCAAACCAGGGCTTCCAAAGGTCAAACCACCTCAACCCTCAACTAGTGATTCCACCTCACATTCTGACATCTGTAACACCCTCCTCCCACATCTACCCAAGTAGTCAGCCAACCAGGGTAAATATGTGACAAGAGGCTACTACGATTAGATTCAACCTCCTAGGTGACCTTAAGGAAACATAATTGACGGAAACACATCAAACATGCCTTCCACACCAGCTACAAGACTCCTAAGAACCATCCCAACACTTCTGGCAACCAACCCCTGGTTCCCATTGAGGTTTTAAACCCTTGACCTCTAGATGCTCCCATGATATGGGCCTAGTAGCATCCAGGATGTTCTAGACACTCTCATGACAAGGCATGTCAGCATCTAAGGATTATTTTGTTCAGTGTTGTGCCAACGTCCCTAGGATTTGAGCCACGTTTTTAGGCCCAGAGCCCAGGTCGCTGCCAAAAATTGAATGACACCTTTAGAACAGAAAGATATCAATGAAACAATGATGTAAATGAAAATAATTTAACAAGCCCTTGACTGGACCCCTACTAGCCATGACAGGAATTTCGTCAAACATATCACGAATATGTAATCTACAACTGTAAACAACAATTCTAATCATAGGGGTCTCATACTAATCTAAGAAATGCTAAGAAGAATTGATCCCTCAACACATTAGCTTCAGTTTCATCCATTAGTCCATAGATAAATTGTTGATTCATTTACAAGTAAAAACATGATGAGAGCCATACATAGTTACTGTCATAAAACATATACATAACTAGCATAATAGCAACAAAAATACCAAGGAAATCACAACCATATAATCCACATATAAACCAGTATAATAATCATAGAAATACAAATAGAAATAACCTCATATTGATGATGCAAAATCCAAACTCGAATGGGACTTCCACGTTCCACCCGACTGTAGAATGGTTGAGCCAAATCTCTCTTAAGCCATTATCCCCCATGCCATATTCCAAGCATGAATGTGGGATCTCATAAACACATCAATACAAAACCATCCAGGGCTTCCAAAGCCAACCACCTCAACCCATCAAACAGTGATTCCACCTCATGGTCGTACATCACAAAACCATCATCAGATTAGTTTCTATCTAAGCTTTCCAGGGATCCGAAGCGTTTGTTCCAACTAAGGCTCCGTGACTAGTAACTCAACCCACAACTTATAATGGGCTTCAAGTGTTTGTCCAACCAAGGCTCCAGGAATAGTAACTCAACCCACTTAGGGCTGTTAGAGTGTTTGTCCAACCAAGGCTATGGGACTAGTAACTCAACCCAAGTTTTTATCGGTCTCTAGAGCATTTGTCCAACCAAGGCTCCGGGAACTAGTAACTCAACCCTAGCTAAGGAAACATGAGAACCAATTAAAACAAAACAAGGAAATAAATCCACAATCACCATGGCTATCTAGGAAATGGAAAGGCTAGGCAAATCCATAGTCAATCCTCCATGCCAGTGATAGATCATGACCAGTAAGCCACTTGTATATCTCATGCATGCCAAAACTAGTGAGGCAAACATACATGCAACTTGGTACCTGCAAGAAAAACTCGTTGTACAAAATCATCTATGCATAGTACAAAATCTTTGTCAGTATTTGCGATCTTTAACACTGGTGCATGTGTTAGAAAATGCTTGAGCTTCTCAAAACTAGCCTTACACTCCTCTGTCCATTGAAACTTTTTACCTTTTCTCTTCAATAAATTGATAGGATAAGAAATCTATGAGAATTTCTTGATGAACCTCCAGTAATAACCTCCCAACCCCATGAAGGATCTCACATCATCTACATTTCAAGGAGCTATTCACTCCATGATGGCCCTTATCTTTTCTGGATCTACTGCAATGGTCTCCTTGGAGACAACATGTCCCAAGTAGTGTACCTTAGTCTGAAAGAAACTACACTTGTTGAGCTTAGCATACAACTGATGCTCTCTCAACAACCTCAAAACTGTTGCTAAATTCTCGGCATGTTATTTCTCATTTTTAGAATATACCAATATGTCATCAATGAATGCAATAATAAATTTGTCCATGTAGAAATTTTGAATAATATGACACTTATTCACAGAGATTATCCTGATTATACACTATTTGCAGAATCATGCATAATACATAACCTCCTCTACGTTGATCATCAATTTTGCGGAATTAAGAAACAATCACATGCACA
>APFE030255565.1:0-15641 GCA_000404065.3 Pinus taeda
CTAGGGTATCCACCATTAACAACAAACCATAACTAGAAAACGTGGTCTAGCGAGGCATCACGTTAAGCCACTTGTAGCCATTTCAAAGGCTGCACACCAAACTAGCATGAATACCACCATGTCCATCATTAATTTCTCACTTATATAATCCAAGTCCTCTAGGAGATTTTCTAAGTTTACATTATAAAATCTCTTCCAGCAGAGTGATCCAAGGATCCACGTGAATAATCCAGGGCCTTATTGGGGGCTAAGATGCATTCTAGGTGTTTAGGGCAAGTCATGCAAGCTAGTTTGTGTCCAATGTGAAATAAGGAACCTCGATTAGTGCAAGAAGTTATCTTTTAGTGAAGCAGAGCTACAAAGGGGAGGCCCGTATGTCTAAATACAGTTACAAATCTTTGTTACAAGTAGATTAGATTAGAGGAGTAAAACAATCGAAATGTTTGCCAAATTTTCTGAATTTTCTTTAATTTCTTGAATCATGTGCCTAATCTACAAAATAAGGTATCAAATTCAAGCATTCACTTTCCATCTTGTACACATGTAAAGAGATAAATCCTCCAGTGATGCTCTCTTTAATGGGCTTGGAGTGTTAGAGAATTCACATGATGAGCATTCTTCTTGTCCAAGCTGAACATGTAGTGCACAGATGCTCTTACTCAACAGAGAGACAGAGTGCAGTTGAGGGGCATTGAGTACAGAGAGACAGAGAAGCAGAGATAGTGCCGGGATAGCAGTAGAGCAGCCAAAGAGAGACGCAGGAGCAACCAGTGCTCACGCAGGGCGACGTAGACGCAGCTAAGTGCTGCGCAGAGCACCAGAGGGGCCAGCGTAGCTAACGTAGAAGCTCAGAGAGTTGACGCAGGGACTCATGGGACTGATGCAAGGCCGACGCTGGGCTAGGAGAGGCTGACGCAGTCCAGATTGGGCAAATGTTGGGGTTTTAGGGGCAAATTGGTGCTGAGTAGCTGCCGGAAGGATTATCCGGGGTTTCAGCCAGTAGATTTGTCTGAAACAGAGAGGTATTACTGCTAAGGAAATTCTCTGTTGGGTAGGCCAGTTTCGGCTTCCAGATTGTACTTTGATATTACTTAATAAGAAAACCCTCAGATAGCTGCATTGGTTTTCCCGTATTGGGTTTTTTCGGGGACATTGGTCCAAAAACAATGGTGTCATATGGTGTATTTGTTTATATTTCTTTTAGTTGTTGATCTGTAATATGTTGAGCATGCACTAGTGTTTATTTTCAGTATTCACATTGTAAATCACTGGTTAAGTAAAATAATAAGTAGGTAGGAATAAATCAGATAAAGTGCATGGAGGGTTTCTAACTTAAGTAAAGTTAGAAACTTCAACATGGTATCAAAGTGTGATAGCAAATCATAGGAGAACTAAGAGAAATCAGCCGAGCGGAGCAATAGCAGCAGAAAACAATTGTCCCGAGGTGACAGAAGTTGTTTGTAGAAGTGCAGAAGCCAGAAAGTGTGACACAGAGCCAACCAGAGCCACGCAGAAGAAGACGGGAACTGCGCAGAGCCTCAGAAAGGCAAGCGTTGTTGACGCAGGGGGCCAGAGGGCTGACACAGGGCATCCCAGGGCTGACGCAGACCCATCCTGGGTGACGCAGAGCCAGCGTGGGGTAGAGAAGGGCTGACGCAGTTCACAGAAAGGCAGTTGGTGGGGTCTAGAAGGCTGCAGGAACATTGCAGAGTGGAGCTGGTGAGGTACTGTAGTCAGAACAATACTTGACAGAGCAAGGCTAGAGGAGTTGTTACCGAGGGTTTCTAGCCGAGGAACCTGGATTAGCAGTGCAGTTGCACAAGACGATCAGAGTAGGGGGTATCTCGACAAGCGACAGGAGAATTTCCAGGAGGGAAATCATGACTCAGAGGGAGTCCAGAAGAGAACTTCCAGATGGGAAGTAGAGACTCAGAGGAGTCGAACAGAGAACTTCCAGGAAGGAAGTAGAGGAGCGTCATGGCACTACACGAGGTAAGAGACCAATGCCCAATGAAGAGGAGTAGGGGAGAGTCTTCCAAGAATAAGGCAGTGCTAGCATGGGCAGAGAAGGAAGTTTTGATAGACGATGATTGTGCCATGAGTGCACACGCACTACTTGAGAAGAAGTGGGGAGACATTGAGCTGTAGTCAGGAGGACTACAGGCGATGAGGGGTAGAATCCTCGAGGTACCCAACCTCTTGGATTAAACCTTGCTACGGGAGCCCCGACGAGGAGTAGCAGGACTGGCTGAGTGGGTATATATGGATGTGGATGGAGCGACAGAGAGAGCTACAATGCAGGAGTCCCGAGACAGCACAGAGCTAGCAGGCTGCAGTAGTGCGAGAGGCACAAGAGTGTTGCACCAGTGTAGGAAGGCACAACGAGTTGTGCAACGGGGCAAGATGCAGGGAGTTGTTGCAGCAGCGAAGAAGTCAGAGAGAGGGAGCACTTGTCAGCGGTAGAGGGAGCTTCGACATTAGTGGGTGTTTCTAGCCCAACAGGGAGGTCAGTTGGAGGATCAGTTACTTCTCAGTAATTGAGTTGCAGTGCAACAATGGGAAACACGATGCAACATTATGAGAGGAAGTGCAGCGCATATGCAGTGCTGGGAGGAAGGACCAGCAGCAGCATGAATGCAGAGGGAGCTGTTGTACAGATGTAGCAGTGGCAGTGGCAGAACCATGGGCAATAGTACAAAAGGCAGCAGTGCAAAGGATGTTGGGTAGGAAGGCCCAGCATCAGCACAGGTACTGATGCCAGATGATCAGAGTATACTCAGTGAGGAGTGTTGCTAGAGCACATTCCTCGCTAAGAGGGAGTGTTGATTTGGGGTAGCACCGAATGTGCTTTAGCCACAAAATTTGGTGGAGAGGTTGGGTACATGAGATCTCCAATACCCAGAAAGGGTTTGGATAGATTCTAAACAGATCAGGAGATATTAGAATAATTAATATTTTTAATGGAGTCCCTAAGTCTAAACCTAGGGAAAATAAAATATTAATGTGTATTAATATGAATCTGTGTTATAGTGGTCCAAAATACATGGATCAAGCCAGATCTAATCTTAGCCGTTGATTAGGGACTTAATCTCGACCGTTGAATCATCATCAAGAAAGGTATAAGAGGAGGCTTGAGCGTCACTTGGAGGGGTACACCAGATGATCAGTCATTCTATTCTCTAGAGCGAGGTTTGCTAAAAGAGATAAAATCAGTGATCGGGAGAGCAACTGAGGGGTAGTGAGTACAGAGAGACAGAGAAAATGCCAGGACAACAGCAGAGAAGCCAGAGAGACGCGGGAGCAACCAATGCTCACGTAGGGCCACGCAGAGGCAGCTAAGTGCTGCGCAAAGCAACAGAAGGGCCAACGTAGTTAACACAGAGGCTCAGAGACTTGACGCAGGGCCTCCTGGGCCTGGCGCAGGCCAAGATAGGCTGATGCAAGGCCAACGCTGGGCTAGGAGAGGCTGACACAGTCCAGATTGGGTAGATGTTGGGGTTTTAGGGGTAGATTGGTGTTGAGTAGCTGCCAGAAGGATTATCCGGGGTTTTAGGTAGTAGATTTGTCTGAAACAGAGAGGTATTACTGCTAAGGAAATTCTCTATTGGGTAGTCCAGTTTCGGCACCCAGATTGTGCTCTGATATTGCTTAATAAGAAAACCCTTAGATAGCTGCACCGGTCTTCCCGCATTGGGTTTTTCCAGGGACATTGGTCCAAAAATAATGGTGTCATATGGTGTATTTGTTTCTGTTTCTTTTAATTGTTGGTCTGTAATATGTTGAGGATGCACTAGTGTTTATTTTCAGTATTTACATTGTAAATAACTTGCTAAGTAAAATAACAAGTAGGCAAGAATAAATCAGATAAAGTGCATGGAGGGTTTCTAACTTAAGTCAAGTTAGAAACTTCAACAATCCAAGGATCATTGCAATAGACAAGATAAAGAGTCAGGTGCTCACTCTCCAAGGTGTACACATGTCAAGAGATCAATCCTCAAGTGTTTCACTCTCCAAGCATGGGTTCGAAATGTCAAGCGCTTCTCATAGCAAGGATCCTTGTTGTCTAATTCAAGCATCCTTATTACCTTTTGGAGAAATGTTGGCAAAGCTTGACGTAGGGATGCAATGACCCTTGGATGTCATTCATTAGACACCCTTAGTTTAAGGCTATGGGCCACATTAGTGTTAGTGGGTGCCCACTAACACTAATGTGGCCCATTGCCTTAAAATAAGGGTGTCTAATTATTGACATCCAAGGGCGATTCCAATATACAAGACAGAGAGTCAGGCGCTCACTCTCCAAGGTGTACACATGTCAAGAGATCAATCCTCAAGTGTTGCACTCTCCAAGCATGGGCTCCAAATGTCAAGCACTTCTCATAGCAAGGATCCTTGTTTGTCTAATTCAATCATCCAATCGTCCAATTATCTTAATCAACAAATTCCACTCACTATTATGTTAAATTAGCATTCATACACAACATTAGAAACTACTTAATTTCCATGGGAATATACTCAAAGTCAGATCTACAAGTATAAAATGTGTGTACATAAGGGTACAATTATTTGATGACTGCTCTATTCAATTTACAACGATGGGCACAAGATGTTAAATTAGAATATATGAGCAACACCATAGTTGTAAGCTGCTAGTGCTATTGGCCTCATCTATGCATGTCTGAGTAGGGGTGCCCCATTGCTCCAACGTGCACTTCAACTGAATGATAAGGGAACCCCGTTGTTCCCCAACGCAAGTCTGTTTGGCTGCTGTCTTAGCACAAACCGTTCTCATGCCCTCCAACTCCTCGTTTTGCTGAAAAATGGCCTCTCGCCCTGTCGTGGCCTTCTTTCTCAACGCTAGAAGGCTAGCTCAGAACTGATGAAACTGTGGAGGGCGGCTAACCTCTATAAACTTGGTCACCGCTCTAGACCCCTCCGTCTCTTCTGGTACCTCCTCAACGACAAGTATGCCTCTAGGCACCTCATCAACCTGCTGTTGTGGGCGACCATCGCCTAGAAACTGGGTCATAGCACTGGGTAGTTGATCAACTATTGGCATCTCATCAATAGATGGCCCTTCGAGTGTATGCTCACTCCCTCAACTAAGGTGTCTGCTAGAGCTATCAAAGAGGCCTCCAACAATGGTGACTCTTGCGCCACATCGGGTATGTTGATGTGCCCCTCACCATCCTGCATGTCCTCCTGATCAACCTGCTCCTCAAGCTCCTGACATCTAAATCTCGGTCTCCACCAACAAAAACGCCCCCTGCTCTCACCCTCTAACTGTCCTCATCCTGCCCACTCCCTTTGAGGGGGTCTAGCGTCCGTTCGGTCAAATCTCTCCATGAGCCTCTATGTGAACTTTGTGTAGGATTTGATACGTGCATGACCCAAAGGGATCAACCCTTGGTACCACCACTCCATAGCATCTCCATCCAAGTGCAAGGTGGCATGTCTAATAGTGTCTGCCTCCCTCATGGGGTTTACCTGGAAATATGTGTCCAGTTATTGTACCCGTTTTCTGACATAACTCCTAGCTGAGCCATCAAAGTGGGTGAGGGTCATTTTTCCCTCAATGTTATTCACTCTCCCTTCGGCCATGGGTTTGTTTATGGTTCACCCATCACAATGCATACACACCCAAGTCTTCCATAATCTTGTTGGAAACCCCACAACTAGCTAAGATCATGCTCTGATACCACTGTAATATTCCTAATGGAAAATTTTATAATGATAACAAAAACATGCAAGATAGCAACACAAAAATTTTCAGGAATGCATACACATAAACCAGAAATTCCTGCAAATCCCAAACTGGCCAAGATTTGATTAATAATATTAGCTTATGGTACAAAGAGTTGGAGTAAGTGCACCTGGGCTTGCATAAGGCAAACTACAAGCACTAGGCAATGAGTACAAGTAAGCCCAACAACTGCAATATCCAGTTCCTTCAGAAAACTGCGTTGCTGCTGGACTTTGACCTTGATTTGCCCACTCTAGAGTGCCCATAAAATTCTAGGAATTTGGGATTCTGATCATTGCCCGAAACTTAGAAAACCCAAAAAGGGTTTCCCTTGATTCCAACCTTCAAAATTTGACCCTTCACGGCTTGGCCCTCCTCCAAATACAAATTTTGTTGCTGTGACTGATCCTGTCAATCTATGCACTCCCAACTCCAACAATCTTCCTCAAATGGCCCTCCAAATGATCTCCCAGCTCCCCAACTCAATCCACGGAATAATGTTGCCCCAACAAATCTCACTCAAATGACTTTGCAGTCCCTGTGCTGCTGTTACTCTCCCTGCTATGCGTGGCTGTTACTCTCTCTGCTCTGTGCTGCTGCTACTCTCCCTGTTGTTGGAATTCGACCTCCTTGCTGCTATTTCCCTGCTGTTGTAACTCGGCCCTCCTACTACTTTCCTGTTGCTTTAACTCGGCCCTCCTGCTGCTCCTTTCCCTGTGGCTGTAACTCGGCCCCCTTGTTACTTCTCTTGTTATTGTAACTCGACTTACTGTTGTTTCAACTCGACTCATGTTGCTGGTATGACATGGAACGAAGTAAAACTCCCTCCTAGGGCTGGCACTCGAAGTCCACTGAAGCGAAGGTTGAGATTTCGGCTCGGAGACACTCGGTGTGCTAAACAACACAATATTGGCTCAGCTGAACAACTAAGGCAAATTCGATTTTCAAATAGACAAAAGACCCCTATTGCTCACTCATTCCCTTCCTTTTATAATTTTTGGCCATGCATTCCTTGTGGGTCCCTCCACCAATTCGATTTGCCTGAAGGAACTCGAATTCCTTGTTCCCCAAGTGTGTACTTTATGTGGGCCCCTTATTCCACTATCAATTTAATCTTCCATTTTCTCTAATTTTGGTGGCCTCCATCTCTCCCAAAATTAAGTGGGGACTTCTTCCACCCACTTTTCCTAAGTTTACATGCCAAAATATTTTCCAACACCCAATTGCAAAAATAGAAGTTCATCGAATTCCTTGTTCCCCAAGTGCGTACTTTATGTGGATCCCTTATTCCACTATCAATTTAATCTTTCATTTTCTCTAATTTTGGTGGCCTCCATCTCTCCAAAAATTAAGTGGGGACTCCCTCCACCCACTTTTCCTAAGTTTACATGCCAAAATATTTTCCAACACCCAATTGCAAAAATAGAAATTCATCTTAGCAAAATTAATTCAACTAGGAACATTACAAAACAAAATGTTTTTTCATCCGCATACTAAAGCAATGTGGAGATGTGGAGTGGACAGCAAATGGCTTAATACCCATAGGTATTTCACTCTACACTGATAGGCATTTCCTTTCCATGCTAAAGCAACATGGAGGTGTGGAGTGGAGAGCAAATGGCTTGATACTCATAGGCATTTCAATCTACACCAATTACTTTTTCACTTAAGCACATTTTCATAGAATTAAATAATCTCTTCAAGACACTTATGGAGTTCATCGGTGAAGCACATTTTCATAGAATTAAAGAATCTCTTCAAAACACTTATAGAATTCATTGTTGAAGCACATTTTCATAGAATTAAAGAATCTCTTCCAGACACTTATGGAGTTCATCGATGATCTTGATGCTGAAGGAAACTTCAAGGAAACAAAGCATACTTGGAAATCTCGAAATCTCCCAAAACGATTTGGGTTTATATTGATGGGTAGACATGGGAACATGAATAAAATATCCACTTATGTGATGTCCATCCTTCGTTTTCACTATGACTTTTTCCTAGTTTCCTATGTCTCCTCATTTGTTATACGTTGGAAAAAGTGGTCAATTAGACCA
The DNA here is from genome assembly GCA_000404065.3 of Pinus taeda. Taxonomy (NCBI): domain Eukaryota; kingdom Viridiplantae; phylum Streptophyta; class Pinopsida; order Pinales; family Pinaceae; genus Pinus; species Pinus taeda. Next base: position 7,801 of record APFE030255565.1, read on the forward strand.
ATTAGGTGTAATTTAAAAAATGAAATAAAAACAATCTAATTTATAAAAACAAGGTTTGAACACATACATGCAAATTTAAGAAACATCGACTTAGATCACTTTGTTAAATGATACACTAGTTTATAATGTCAAATTGCTTCCAAAATGAAGCAGATTGTGCAATTATTAAACTATTAGTGTGGTCTTAGGGCCAAAATAATTATTGAAAGGTAGTAAGAATACCCCGTTTGACAGTGATAACTTGTATTAGTCATTGTTTATGTTTTTATATAATTGTCTTCTAAAAACTATGATTACCTTTGGAGCTGATATATTGTAGTAGGTTATTCACATGTAATAGATTATTCACACATTAAAAATGATTTTTTGGTTTCTTTTCCATCCAAAGGTTCTTGAAAATTCACAATCTTACTAGAACTTAATTCCACTCTAGAAGTTGTATGAACATGAACATGTTATATAGCATTTAATAATGATTCTATTGGGTGGAGATCTTTTGACTTGCTATTTTAGTTGCAAGATTTTAGCTAAAATTTTTATCATGATGTTATTTCTTATCTTATATAGGAATTTAATGTGTCTTGTTTTGTGCTAAATTGTCTTCTTGGCACATTAATTAGAATTTAAATACATACATTCAGTTAGCCACTAGTTTTATTGTAGGCTTGTTAAGCCCCAGATTTGCTTGTGCATCTAGAGGTGATCTAGGGTCTGCCTCTCAAATTTTTTTACAGACTCTTGATCCATGCAAACTCACAATGTTGATGAACTTGCTTCTGGTGATGATGATAGCCTTCGAAAATTTCACTGGTTTGTCTCGGCATGATAGGAGGAACAATCAAGGAGTCTCATGTCAATACCAGATAAAGCTAATAGAAAGATTTAAAATCAAATATTACTTTGGATATTCTGTAAATGATAAGATAAGATCAAATGGTGAAGGGTCTAAAGAACTATTGTGTTGACAGTTTTCTTACAAGATCTAGGAACTCTTACCATGCTTCTATAAAATAATCATATTGATTGCTTAAAACAAAGAATAGTTCCTTTAAGGCAAAGAAAAGTTTGAGTAGGTGTCCAAACACACATTAAATTCAGTGTAATATACTTAATGGAAAAAGATTAAAAGCGGATATCAAAAATGAATTTGAACAGCAAAATAATCGCAAATAGACACACAACTAGCATTTTGATACACAAATAGATGTCAATAAAATCACTAAGCCATTTTTTTAATCCACTAGAAAGAGTAAATCAACATGAAGGAATAGTGGAACCCGTGCTTGAAAAGCAAGTGGAGCAAAAACTAGAAAAAGATCTTTGACCAAAATGATGTAGACAACCTAGTGAGAAGACTACTGCAAACTTGCTCTCTCCAAAAACTCTGCTGAAGCACCGTGAGATTTTTGAATGAAATTCCCTCAAGAGAGTAGAGTTTTTGTCCAACACTCATTAGCAAACCCGAGGGTTTCTGTCTTGGGGCTATAGTAGCTGGGAACTAGGTTCTTCAATTCTCATCAAGACGTGAAATTTCCTAAAGAGAGCAGGGTTTTCTTCCAATACCCAATAGCAAACCAGAGAGTTTCCATCCTTGGGCTGTAATAGCTGGGAACTAGGTTCTCCAATTCTCATCAGCACTACATGCACCAATCCAAGATGTCTCGTAATGGCCTTCTCCTCTATTTATAGATCTGATGGACCCCCCTCTAGAAGCTCCTATTTTATTATTATTTTAATCAATGAGCACATTTCCCTCTTTTTATTTCAATTAAAATATATTTTTAATGTGAGAAAATGGTAAATTGGCCACCATGCCTCTTTAAGCCACTGAAAATCACTTTTAACCATCCCATCTTATAGATCTTCTTGTTCCTATTCCAATGAGCTATTACACTAAGATGTTTCATCAAGTATTCCTCTTGGGATGTTAACTTAACCCTAATTAACTGAGTTAGGCACAATAATAACTCCGTTTTACAGGAATTATCAGAATGCAATGGAACGAAAAACAAGCTATGCAGAATCAATATTGACGATAGAATATGGCAAGTGAATTCCTCCAAACCCCATAAAACATCTCTAAAAGTCCTTTGGCCCACTAATGAAGTAAACGTGCCCTTGTGACCTCTCTGCCTCCAATCTTGAAATTCCATCCTAACCATTCCATAAGGGACACTAGAAAAAGGAACATAACAAATTGTCCCGCCCCAAGATTAGTTGCCCTCATGCAATCCAAACTTGTGGACCAATCTAGTGGGAGCAATCCAAACTTGTCGACAAGTCTGGTGGCCCAATGCAACTCAGACCCAATTCCCGAATCCCATACAAACCACTAGGCGATGCTCTACCTCTGTGTCAACCCACCATGAACAGACACTTTAATGCTCGAGTCCCAGACCAATCTCTGACTGAACCTATCATCAACAAATCCTCCTGGATCCCAATGCAACCTAGAACAAGCATCAATGCTCCGTTGTTCCTGCTGTTGTATAGCTCCAACTATGAATGTTGCTCCATTAACCGCGTACCAACTCATCACCTCTCTCTAGTCCAACCCTTGGCATAGGCCAAGGTCAGTCCCACTATGGATTTGATAATTGTCGAGAGTTTATCAACTAGGGTGTGAGAAGGTGGGATATTGATTGATTCTCTTTATTGTTTAACAATGTGCTAAACTTTCTACTCTCAAAGAGACTATGTTTTTTATTCTCCATCTCTGATCTTGTAGTTTCTTATTTTTTTTTATTATACTTCACTTTCCACTCATATCAATTCCCTATAATGGTTTGGTTAACTCTCATCATCTTTTTACATGTTAGAGATACGCCGACTAAGCCTAACTTGTAGCTGCAGCGGGCTTCAAATGCCATTTATTGTACACCCTTAGGGGTTGGTAGTGGGCACCCACTAGCAGTAGTGTGGCCCACTACCAACCCTTAAGGGTGTACAATAAGTGGCATTTGAAGCCCGCTGCAGCTACAAGTTAGGCTTAGTCGGCGTATCTCTAACATGTAAAAAGATGATGAGATTTAATAGAAGCACTACATCCGTATGAATCCCCTCCGGTGCGTTTGCTAACCCTCATCACCATATTACATGTCGGTGATATGTTGACTAAGCCTAACTTGTTAGCCCCAAAGAACTTTAAATGCCATTCATTATACACCTTTAGTGGTCTATTCTTGACCACACTAGTGTCAGTGGGCGCCCACTAACACTAGTGTGGTCAAGAATAGACCACTAAAGGTGTATAATGAATGGCATTTAAAGTTCTTTGGGGCTAACAAGTTAGGCTTAGTCAACATATCACCGACATGTAATATGGTGATGAGGGTTAGAAAAAGCACCGGAGGGGATTCATAGGGATGTAGTGCTTCTATTAAATCTCATCGCCTTGTTATCTGTTGGAGATATGCTGACTATGCCTAACTTGTCACTGCAACGGACTTTAAATGCCAATTATTGTACACCCTTAGTGGTTGGTAGTGGACCACACTACTGTTAGTGGGCGCCCACTAACAGTAGTGTGGTCCACTACCAACCACTAACGGTGTGCAATAGATGGCATTTAAAGCCCGCTGCAGTGACAAGTTAGGCATAGTCAGCATATCTCCAACAGATAACAAGGCGATGAGATTTAATAGAAGCACTACATCCCTATGAATCCCCTCTGGTGCTTTTGCTAACCCTCATCACCATATTACATGTCGGTGATATGTTGACTAAGCCCACTTGTAGCCCCAAAGAACTTTATATGCCATTCATTATACACCTTTAGTGGTCTATTCTTGACCACACTAGTGTGAGTGGGCGCCCACTAACACTAATGTGGTCAAGAATAGACCACTAAAGGTGTATAATGAATGGCATTTAAAGTTCTTTGGGGCTAACAAGTTAGGCTTAGTCAACATATCACCGACATGTAATATGGTGATGAGGGTTAGCAAAAGCACCGGAGGGGATTCATAGGGATGTAGTGCTTCTATTAAATCTCATCGCCTTGTTATCTGTTGGAGATATGCTGACTAAGCCTAACTTGTCACTGCAGCGGGCTTTAAATGCCAATTATTGTACACTCTTAGTGGTTGGTAGTGGACCACACTACTGTTAGTGGGCGCCCACTAACAGTAGTGTGGTCCACTACCAACCACTAAGGGTGTACAATAATTGGCATTTAAAGCCCGCTGCAGTGACAAGTTAGGCTTAGTCAGCATATCTCCAACAGATAACAAGGCGATGAGATTTAATAGAAGCACTACATCCCTATGAATCCCCTCCGGTGCTTTTGCTAACCCTCATCACCATATTACATGTCGGTGATATGTTGACTAAGCCTAACTTGTTAGCCCCAAAGAACTTTAAATGCCATTCATTATACACCTTTAGTGGTCTATTCTTGACCACACTAATGTTAGTGGGCGCCCACTAACACTAGTGTGGTCAAGAATAGACAACTAAAGGTGTATAATGAATGGCATTTAAAGTTCTTTGGGGCTAACAACTTAGGCTTAATCAACATATCACCGACATGTAATCTGGTGATGAGGGTTAGCAAAAGCACCGGAGGGGATTCATAGGGATGTAGTGCTTCTATTAAATCTCATCATCTTTTTACATGTTAGAGATACGCCGACTAAGCCTAACTTGTAGCTGCAGCGGGCTTCAAATGCCATTTATTGTATACCCTTAGGGGTTGGTAGTGGGCCACACTGCTGCTAGTGGGTGCCCACTAGCAGTAGTGTGGCCCACTACCAACCCTTAAGGGTGTACAATAAATGACATTTGAAGCCCGCTGCAGCTACAAGTTAGGCTTAGTCGGCGTATATCTAACATGTAAAAAAATGATGAGAGTTAACCAAACCACTATTGGGAATTGATATGAGTGGAAAGTGAAGTATAATAAAAATAAAAATAAGAAACTACAAGATCAGAGATGGAGAATAAAAAACATAGGCTCTTTGAGAGTAGAAAGTTTAGCACATTGTTAAAACAATAAAGAGAATCAATCAATATCTCACCTTCTCACACCCTAGTTGATAAACTCTCGACAATTATCAAATCCATAGTGGAACTGACCTTGGCCTATGCCAAGGGATGGACTAGAGAGAGGTGATGAGTTGGTACGCGGTTAATGGAGCAACATTCATAGTTGGAGCTATACAACAACAGGAACAACGGAGCATTGATGCTTGTTCTAGGTTGCATTGAGATCCAGGTGAATTTGTTGATGATAGGTTCAATCAGAGATTGGTCTGGGACTCGAACGTTAAGGGGTCCGTTCATGGTGGGTTGAACAGAGGTAGAGCATCGCCTAGTGGTTTGTATGGGATTCGGGAATTGGGTCTGAGTTGCATTGGGCCACCAGACTGGTTCACAAGTTTGGATTGCTCCCACCAAATTGGTCCACTAGTTTGGATTGCATGAGGGCAAGTAATCTTGGGGCGGGACAATTTGTTCTGTTCATTTTTCTAGTGTCCCTTATGGAATGGTTAGGATGGAATTTCAAGATTGGAGGCAGACAGGTCACAAGGGCACGGTTACTTCATTAGTGGGCCAAAGGACTTTTAGAGATGTTTTATGGGGTTTGGAGGAATTCACTTGCCATATTCTATCATCAAGATTGATTTTGCATAGCTTGTTTTTCGTTCCATTGCATTCTGATAATTCCCGTAAAACGGAGTTATTATTGTGCCTAACTCAACTAATTAGGCTTAAGTTAACATCCTAAGAGGAAGACTTGACGAAACATCTTAGTGTAATAGCTCATTGGAATAGGAACAAGAAGATCTATAAGATGGGATGGTTAAAAGTGATTTTCAATGGCTTAAAGAGACATGGTGGCCAATTTACCAGTTTCCCACATTAAAAATATATTTCAATTGAAATAAAAAGAGGGAAATGTGCTCACTGATTAAAATAATAATAAAATAGGAGCTTCTAGAGGGGGTCCATCAGATCTATAAATAGAGGAGGAGAAGGCCATTACGAGACATCTTGGATTGGTGCATGTAGTCTTGATGAGAATTGGAGAACCTAGTTCCCAGCTACTATAGCCCAAGGACGAAAACTCTCTGGTTTGCTATTGGGTGTTGGAAGAAAACCCTGCTCTCTTTAGGAAATTTCACGTCTTGATGAGAATTGAAGAACCTAGTTCCCAGCTACTATAGCCCCAAGACAGAAACCCTCGGGTTTGTTAATGGGTGTTGGATGAAAACTCTACTCTCTTGAGGAAATTTCATTCAGAAATCTCACGGTGCTTCAGCAGAGTTTTTGGAGAGAGCAGGTTTGCAGTAGTCTTCTCACTAGGTTGTCTACATCATTTTGGTCAAAGATCTTTTCTAGTTTTTGCTCCACTTGCTTTTCAAGCACGGGTTCCACTATTCCTTCATGTTGATTTACTCTTTCTAGTGGATTAATAAAATGGCTTAATGATTTTATTGACATCTATTTGTGTATCAAAATGCTAGTTGTGTGTCTATTTGCGATTATTTTGCTGTTCAAATTCATTTTTGATATCTGCTTTTAATTTTTTTCCTATTAAGGATATTACACTGAATTTAATGCTTTGTGTTTGGACACCTACTCAAACTTTTCTTTGCCTTACAGGAACTATTCTTTGTTTTAAGCAATCAATCTGATTATTTTATAGAAGCATGGTAAGAGTTCCTAGATCTTGTAAGAAATCCTGTCAACACAATAGTTCTTTAGACCCTTCACCATTTGATCTTATCTTATCATTTACAGAATATCCAAAGTAATATTTGATTTTAAATCTTTCTATTAGCTTTATCTGGTATTGACATGAGCCTCCTTGATTGTTCCTCCTATCATGCCGAGACAAACCAGTGAAATTTTCGAAGGCTATCATTATCACCAGAAACAAGTTCATCAACATTGTGAGCTTGCATGGATCAAGAGTCTGTAAAAAATTTTGACAGGCAGACCCTAGATCACCTCCAGATGCACAAGCAAATCTAGGGCTTAACAAGCCTACAATAAAATCGGTGGCTAACTGAATGTATGTATTTAAATTCTAATTAATGTGCCAAGAAGACAATTTAGCACAAAACAAGACACATTAAATTCCTATCTAAGATAAGAAATAACATCATGATAAAAAAATTTAGCTCAAATCTTGCAACAAAATAGCAAGTCAAAAGATCTCCACCCAATAGAATCATTATTAAATCCTATATAACATGTTCATGTTCATACAACTTCTAGAGTGGAATTAAGTTCTAGTAAGATTGTGAATCTTCAAGAACCTTTGGTTGGAAAAGAAACCAAAAAATCATTTTTAATGTGTGAATAACCTATTACATGTGAATAACCTACTACAATAGATCAGCTCCAAAGGTAATCATAGTTTTTAGAAGACAATTATAAAAAAACATAAACAATGACTAATACAAGTTATCACTGTCAAACGGAGTATTCTTACTACCTTTCAATAGTTATTTTGGCGCTAAGACCACACTAATAGTTTAATAATTGCACAATTTGCTTCATTTTGGAAGCAATTTGACATTATAAACTAGTGTATCATTTAACAAAGTGATCTAAGTCGATGTTTCTTAAATTTGCATGTATGTGTTCAAACCTTGTTTTTATAAATTAGATTGTTTTTATTTCCTTTTTTAAATTACACCTAATCAGTCTAATTGACCACTTTTTCCAACGTATAACAAATGAGGAGACATAGGAGACTAGGAAAAGGTCATAGTGAAAACGAAGGATGGACATCAAATAAGTGGATATTTTATTCATGTTCCCATGTCTACCCGTCAATATAAACCCTAATTGTTTTGGGAGATTTCGAGATTTCCAAGTATCCTTTGTTT
>APFE030255568.1:1141-29834 GCA_000404065.3 Pinus taeda
TATCTCCATGAATACTTATCGGAATTGGATGATCTTTATATCAATCCTACACCTCTCAACGAGAGGAATCTAATAAAATATTATCAGCCATGAATAAGATGACCCACATGAAGTTTTGCCCTGGTTGCCAATTTTAACACTAAGAAAGGGGGAGGACCTTGCAGGAAAGAGGAAAATTACAAGGGAGAGCGACAGACAAAGAAAGAGACTGAAGCGTTAAATGTTCTTGGGTTTTTGGGCATGGGGGCAAAGTGCTTCAATTGCGAAGTACTTTGGACCTGGGTACCAAGATTGTACCCAGTTTCGCTGGGAGGTTTTGATCATTTTGGTAATGGAAGCAGGAGCAGCAACTGCCAGAAACACAATCAGATAGAATTTCAATTTCATTAAGTTCAGGAACACCCCAAATGAAATCACAGGTAAGTACTTACTGATGTTCTTCTAAAATTAAGAATGTTTGGATGCTTCTTAAATTTAGAGCTTCAATACTGTATGAATGATTAAATTTAGGGATTTACAATAATTGGTGTATGTAATGATTAAATTTAGGGCTTCACATTTTGTAATGTTTTCTCTGGTTAAATTGCACAATTAGGGTTCTACACAAAAAAGTGAAAATTTCACTACAAAATTCCTAACGCGACAACTGGAATTATTTCTTCGAAATCTAAATTAATTTATTTCTTTGAATTGTAAATTAATTTATCAGTGTATTGCTGCGGAAACAACGAAATATTGACACCGTAATCTTCACAAAAATGCTGCAGAAAAATAAAAGCGTTGGAAACTGAGATATATGCACACACATAAAAATATGACACGATTATTTTTGGACAAAAGTCCCCGGAAAAACCCAACTTGGGAAAACTGGTGTACTTCAAAGTGCTTCAATTGTGAAGTACTTTGGACCTGGGTACCGAGATTGTACCCAGTTTCGCTGGGAGCTTTTGATCATTTTGGTAATGGAAGCGGGAGTAGCAACTGCCAGAAACACAATCAGATAGAATTTCAATTGCATTAAGTTCGGGAACACCCCAAACGAAATCACAGGTAAGTACTTACTGATATTCTGCTAAAATTAAGAATGTTTGGATGCTTCTTAAACTTAGGGCTTCAATACTGTATGAATGATTAAATTTAGGGATTTACAATAATTGGTGTATGTAATGATTAAATTTAGGGCTTCATATTTTGTAATGATTTCTCTAGTTAAATTGCACAATTAGGGTTCTACACAAAAAGTGAAAATTTCACTACAAAATTCCTATCGCAACAACTGGAATTATTTCTTCAAAATCTAAATTAATTTATTTCTTTGAATTGTAAATTAATTTATCAGTGTATTGATGCGGAAACAACGAAATATTCACACTACAATATTCACAAAAATACTGCGGAAAAATAAAAGCATTGGAAACTGAGAAATATGCACACACACATAAAAATATGACAGTTATTTTTGGACAAAAGTCCCCGGAAAAACCCAACTTGGGAAATTGAGAAATATGCACACACACATAAAATATGACATGGTTATTTTTGGACAAACGTCCCCGGAAAAACCCAACTTGGGAAAACTGGTGTAGCAGCTGAGGGTTTTCAATTATTATGCAGCAGTGAAATTATCTTAGCACAATCTGGATGCCGAAAATTGGCAATCCTATAGAGAAAATACTAGCAAAAATTATCTAAGGGAAACTACCCTCACTCCGAACATTCCCGACACTTGACTGCCCCTGAAAAGCAAGTTGTCCACCTTGTCATGCGCAACTTCTGCGTCACCCTTGCACAATCTGCTACACGCTCAGCTCGAAACAACTGCAAATAAAGCCATCCTACCTGTTGCTGACTGGGAAACTGTATCTTCGACACTCTGGAACTGAAAACCAGCTTCACCTCAGCAAAATCGAATTTCCCTTCTGAGGCTTCTACGGTGCCTTTGGGTAGCATCCTGGAGAAAATCTCAGCCTCTTTGCAAAGTACTCATCAGATCTTGAAAATCTTCCTCCGACTTCACTGCCCCTGCCCCTCTTTGTCTCTGCTTCCTTCTTTGGCTCGAACGCTTCCGGCTGTTGCTCTCTAGAGAGTTAAACTGCCCAAGGAAATCGATCTCAAATGTGTTTTCTCCATCTACCCATCAACTTATTCTTATAATCTCCAGTTGGGACTCCAACAACCAAGATTAAATCTTTATCAATGGCTGAAATTATTTCCTAGTCGATCCGTGTGAATTTCTAGATGAGTCACACATTTCTCAATTAGTATTGATTAATTAAACCCTTTTCCTAAGTTTAGACTTAGAAATATTAAAAAATAGGCTAGTAATCTAATTAAGACACTTCTAATTGGAATTTCTAGAAACGATTAATAGGTTATAAAACTCCTATGTTTTAACCTCTCCACACAAAGTTTCGAGACTATAACACCTATGATGCTACAAAAACTAACACTCACTCTTAGCAAGGAAGGTGTTCTAGTGTTGCACTACTACTACAACACCCTATCCCTGTATCACCCTCTGTACGTTGTTGATTTCTAGCCACTGTAACTACCTGCCACTGCCCACTAACTACTGTGCAACTTTGATGTTGCATTTGTGTTGTTGCTGACACTGGTGTACTGCCGCCAACTTTGCATTTGCACTGCAATTCCCTCTCATTTGTTGTTGTTGCTACTGTAGCTATTGCAACTAAGAAGCATCTGAAATACTGAATCAATTGTGTCTCTGTGATGCATCTGTCTCTTGAGCATCTAACTATTACTAGCCTCTACATTGTACAATGAAGAATTTGTGTTGTTGCTAACATTGCTACTAAGCCACCTGCTCTATTGTCAACACTACATCTGCGCTCCTCAACACCTAACTGCAATTAGTCTGCAACTGTCAATCTGGAATCTGACTGCATCAACTGACACTGATCCATCCTACTACTAAATACTGTGAGCCCCCGTAGCAAGGTATGTTGGCATTATGACACAGGTTTGGCGCTATGACACAGGTGTTGTCCTTGATGGCAACTCACTCAGATGACAGATCACAGTTCAAGCTCATAGAATGAAGGAAAAAGAGATATACACAGGTTCCCCTTGACCAAGCCGCGTGCGTATACACGCGGGTTCGTTGACCAAAAGGCGTGTATGCATATACACGCACTTTCACAAAAAGAAAGGCGCATACATGTGGGAAAACTTGGCTTTAGTCTGTGGTATTTGCAATTGTGATCCATGGTATTGGTCCAAGGTATCTTGTCCGAAGTGTTGACCCCAGGTATTTGGTCAAAGATATTGATTCTAAGTGGTTTTGGACCATGGTATTGAGCAAGGCCTAAGACTATAAAAGGAGGAGAAGATCATTAGGCAAAGCCACTGATGAATCGAATATCTGATGAAGAGCAAGATCTAGAATACTGGCTATTGGGTTATGGTGCACAATTGGATCTGAATCAAGGAAGAACCAGAGCACTTGATGAAGGATAAGTTCTATTGATGGGTCAAGATCTTAAGGCTTGAAGAGAAATATCTTTGTGTGATTTTGATCTTTTATCTGAATAATTGCCGCATGTTGTAATCTATAAATATGATGATCTGGGTATAGTTGATGTCTAAATAATTGTAAAGGTTAAAAACATCATTTACAGATCTATACGCAGGTTCATTATAGCAAGGGTGCGTATATACGCTATTTCAGCATTTCAAAAGAACGTATATGCAAGTTTGCCTTGACACAAGTGCGTATGCACATAGGTTCGTCACATTGAAATAGCATACACCTAATTAAATATGCTTTAGCTACTTCTGATTGATGTTGCAGTGTTCTGGGTTCTGGCTTGGGTTCTGACTTGGGTTCTGACTTGGGTTCTGGTTACTGTTACTGTATTCTGGTTACAACATTCAGAGAAGTGATTGTTTGATTCAGTTTTGGTTGGTGCAAAGGAGATTGGTTGATGCAGATATATTTGACGTTTGATTGATGTTATTGACGGATCCAGTCTAAAAATTTATGAAACGTGGTCCCTGGAAGAAAAGAGAAGGTTGTAGCCTTCTGTAGGTCAACACCTATGTACTAAAACATCAGCTACTACAAGAGCTAGGGGGTTGTAGCTCCCTTCAGAAGAAGCTGGAGAACAAGAGAAGGTTGTAGCCTTCTGCAGGTAGAAGCCTGCGTACTAGTATAAGACTGCACTAGTACAAAATATTGTAAAAAGAAATTTCTTATTAAAAAAAAGATAGAGACAATTGCAGCAGGTGGTTTTCACCCACATTGGGTTCCCACCTTATATCTTGTGTTCATGTGTGTGACTGTCTGTTCTGTTTTTACTGCTCCTAGTTACTGTTTATATGGTTCTGATGCACAGATTAAAGATCAACTAACTAAATTATAAGATTGCAAGGTATACGTTGGTTGCTCTAAACACAGTTGCGTATACACGAAAGTTGCATTAACAGAAGTAGTGTATTTAATCTGTTTATGGAAATGAAATATTCTTAACTTGTTAATACTGATTCACCCCCCCCCTCTCAATATTATTTCCAACAAGGTAATGATCCATGAGGACACCTCAATGGATCCTGCCCATAGCTTCGCAACTCTGGGACTATAGCTCCATATCGCCCCACCTCACTCCTGGAGGTATAGCTGCAAACATGGCAAAATCTTACTTCAGCCTGGAGGACAACTTATCTATCTTTGCTGACGTTGTCACCTAGTCATACTTCTCCTGCTTGTCCTTCTTTCTAAGAGGACACTAGTTACTGTAGTGGCCAAACCCGCCACACCTTAAGCACTTGACCTTAGATAGGTCCTTCTTCTTCTCCCCCTGTCCCTAACTGGGACTCTTTGATGCAAGGGCCACATTCTCCTCGTCCTTCTCACCCTTCACGCCCTCGTTGTTGCCTCCGCTAATGGTGTGCTTTAACAAAGCTCGCCTGAACTCCTCCTGTTGTAGGTCAGCCCACATCCTGTCCCATCTAGGCAAATTGTCTCGGCCCAAGATACTTTGGACAAAGACTTGCCACTCCTTTGGGACACCATTTAGTGCCAACCGTACCAGCTTTGTTGGTTGAGATGCCTCTCCAACGTTTGCAAGTTGATCTCGAACCTCCTGAATTATGGTGAGGAATGGATCTATGCCTTCACCCTTCTGCATCCTAATGCTTCTTAGCTTCCCCTGGAGAAACTTCTTCCGCTACTCGGAAGAACTCTAATATAGTTGGGAGAGAGCATCCCACATTTCCTTGGTCGTACCTTTGTCTGCCACATGTGAGACTATATGATCTTGAACTCCATCCAAGATCATCCGCTTCGCCTTTGCCACTTCTTTCCTATACTCCTTCAGCTGATCTGCATCTTGGGGTACTGCCACCAGATTATCTACATAGGCTTTTAGGCCATATTCATCCAGAAGGAAGGACATCCTAGCCTTCCAGATGACATAGGTGGAGGCTCCCTCCAACCTATCCTGATCTCTAAGCCCAGCTATGGCCATCTTTGAATCTAGTCGAAAATCTCCCTCCTCTACTCAGTTGTTGAATCTACTACTTGCACTCCCTTCTGGAATGAGGAATTCTACTTGTAGCTATTGCCGACTGCAATTGGCAAAATCAGATTTCTAAGCTAGAAACCCTCTAAGAGAAAATCTCTTTGTGTGTGCCCTTCTCTTCCACCCAGCGTTGATTCTGCTGCTGCAAAACCCTCTGCACCCAAACAAGGAATATGCTCAGCAAAAATCTGACCTACAACTGCCTCTTTGTCTGCTGGAATCACCCGAACTGTCAAGTCGAATTTTTCTACCCACCTACATAGAAAAATCGAACTTGCTCAAGCAACTCGCACTACCTAGCTTAGGCTCAACGCAACCTCTAGAAACTCGTCCTGTTGCTCCCTCTAAACAGCGAATTTCTGCCTCCGCTCCTGAGCTTCCCTATCTGATCAATCTCGCTATGATACTACGTGAAAGTTTCACCATTGAAAACCTATTTCTTAGGCTCAACGCAACCTCTAGAAACTCGTCCTGTTGCTCCCTCTAAACAGCGAATTTTTGCCTCCCCTCCTGAGCTTCCCTATCTAATCAATCTCGCTTTGATACTATGTGAAAGTTTCACCATTGAAAACCTATTGCAACAACTAGAATTATTTCTTTTAACTGTAAATTAATTTATCAGTTTATTGCTATAACAACAATGAAATATTCACACTGCAATCTTCACAAAAATACTGTGGAAAAATAAAAGCGTCGGAAACTGAGAAATATGCACACACACATAAAAATATGATAGTTATATTTGGATAAAAGTCCCCGGAAAAACCCAACTTGCGAAAATCGATGCAACAGTTGAGGGTTTCTAATTATTATGCAACGGTGAAATTATCTTAGTACAATCTGGATGTCGAAAACTGGCAATCCTGCAGAGAAAATACTGGCAAAAATTATCTAAGTGAAATTACCTCACTCTGAGCAATCCCGACATTCAGTTATGTTGTTTTTCCATGCTATTGGTGTCTAGGATAGAATCTTAAATCACTGACGCTACCAAACCAAGTATCACTTATCTTATTCTTCTTTGACCATCATAATCACTCAATGGGCATCAAATCACAGGATTTATGGCATGGCAAGTATATAATTGTCTTGTATTTCATAAGTTTATAATGTTATTTATTATTAGTCTAATATTTGTTTTAGCTACTGAATTGGGATGATTCTACGGCCAAGTCCATGGTTTGATAGGTTCCAAGGTGCCCGCTGAAGAGAAAAATATTTGGAAAGGTGGTGATCAATGCGCTCAATGATTCCCTCCTACCTTCATGAACCAGGTTGATAAACAAAACTTCCAGTTACGTGGTCAAGGATAAAGTCAACTCTGTCAGCTATAACAGGCAAGCGAGGAACGAGATATACGCCTCATGATTTGCTTTGTTAATAGCAAATTGTGAGCGAATTTTGTTATGTTATCTTTTCATAGTTAATTTTAGCATTCCGTTCGCGAGGATAGGCATAGAGCTCTGAACATTGAATGATACAGGCTTTATAAAAAGCCCTCGCAGCAGACACAAACACAGTGATTTGTATATGCACAATGAAGACTTAAAACTCTGTTTTTAATTTGGTTTATGAAAAACCTTTTCATTTCCATGCATGGTTGATTGTTTGATTGATAAAGTCATTACCTGCTTCTCGTGGAGGGCCCGCTCGAGCAGTAAGGATTTTTATTCGTCTTCAGTAGATAGAATTTTCGTATTATTTCATAAGT
Organism: Pinus taeda; assembly: GCA_000404065.3. Classification (NCBI taxonomy): domain Eukaryota; kingdom Viridiplantae; phylum Streptophyta; class Pinopsida; order Pinales; family Pinaceae; genus Pinus; species Pinus taeda. The sequence goes on from APFE030255568.1 coordinate 8,393, forward strand.
TTTCTAAGTATATGCGTTTTTAATTTCTTACAGATTCAAATTATGATTGCTTTACTAATCATCTCTTTTGTTTATAAATGCACATGAAGTAAGCTTAACAGTAGTGATAGCAATAGTGTGAGTTTGTACTTAGAGTAAAACTGTATTTCGTAAAACAGAGGATTTGTTTGCAGGTTATATTTCAAGCATGAGTAATTTATAAGTAATGAGCAAGTGTGAACATATTTAAGCAGAGATTCAATTTATTTTGGTTTTCATGCAAGAGTGTGTTATATTGATAAATGAGTTGATTCTTACAAAACATATTTCAGATATATAGCAAACTCTGTGTGTTTTATGAATTGGATTTCATTTTACAAGCGTGAGATTGATTTATAAGTCTGGGGATTTTATTGGTTGTGTGGATTTCATAATCAGATATAATTTTTATAAGAGTGCAATTAATTTTCATTTACAATAGGTGAGGGATTGGTTTACTTATATGCAGAGCTGTGAGATTTTCTTTTAAAGCAGAGTGTGAGATTTTCCACAAGCAGTGTTCAGTAAAAGAGTGTGATCATTTTATTTTCTAAGAATAGTTGATTTTCTCATGTGCATTTCAATAACTTAATTTAGAATATATATTTTGATAACCCAGCATAATTTAGAATTGGTGTGAATAATCAAAGACTTCTAGTATATACAGTAAACTTACACTTCATCAGCTTACTAGACCTGGACGATAATTGATGCAAGTAATTTAAGGTTAATTAAATTACCAAACATGTACAATAACCCATCTTCATTATATTAATCCAACTGAATAATAAAACTATCTAGGGCCCCCATACTAGGGATAATGGCCCTCATACATCCACTGATGGAAGACAACAACAACTAGGGCTTGGTGTCTGTCGTGATGACCACCAATCTACCCAATACAAGATACTTTGATTGTCTAGATGATGTAGAGCTCCTCACAGCTGCCTTGGTTGCACCCTGTACACATACGCCCAATCCTTCGGCTCCCCATCTGTAGCATCTGCCTCTATCAATGCTCCAAGTGCATTTGACCACTAAATCTTGCCTCAATAATCTTCTCTCTCATTGATTGTCCATCCATCAACACATCAACAGATTGAGATTCTTATTGAGTTGTTCACGACTTTTGTTTATGAACAACTCACAACTATCCACTACTGCTCCTCAGCTACTTAGGGACTTCTTCCCACTATAGTCTTCCTACGCTGGTCCAATGAAGACTAACATAGGGCAAGAGGGTTGTCACCTATCACCATCACATGTCACATCACCAATGATGAACACGGGCTGCAACAAACTACTCATCTGGCTTGTCAGACCTATGAGCTCCAACAAATTGCCTCTCCTAGGCTTACACTCAGTCCACTCTCACGCTGCCCTCCAACAGACCATGAGTGACCAGTACTTGTTGGCTGCTGGTTAGGGCATCAACACCTATGAAGACCCTTCCTCTTCGCTACTAACAGTCTCCCACAAACTGTCAATTCCTAGGACCTCATCCACTAGCATCAATTCAACCTTAACACATCAATACAATACATACCTTTATTCCTCATGGGTTGTTGTAGACTGTTGTAGGTTTGGTCCACTGGTTAGGGCTTTTTGTCACATTGCAACAACACTACTTCTCACCTTCCAAACTTCCTTTCTCTGTTGTGTCCTCCCTTCTTTTATCCTTGCCTTTACTTGTTGTTGTCCTAGGCCAATTTCTAGCCCCAAATAACCTTCACGGCCTCCTATAACAAGACTTGAAGCTTACCCGTACTAATAGTCAGGGCTACAACCTCATTCCCAAGAGGAGTTGTCCCAAAACACCCACAAACTAGTCCAATCCTCCAATTGATGAGGTTGCCTTTCGTCCTATTCAAGACCCCCGTTTCAAGCAAGACAAGGCATGCGGCCTCCCTATATTAACCAATCATAGTTGTGGCCTACTTTTGGTTAGTACAAACACCAACAAACATGTCATAAACCTGCCCGGAATCACTCTCAATCACAGCGGCTCCTTTCTGCTCCTACTCGGCCCCCTGAAAGAGACACAAAAGACCTCAAACAATCCTCTTCCTATCCTCGACCTTCCTCCTAGAATCGCGACTGCCTTTCTTGATGTGTAGAGTCTAGACTATGAAAGATGCATCTTGGATGTAAGAAATAGTCTTCTACTCGGCCTCCTTTTATACTCTTCATGTGGGGTGTGACATGTTGGCCGACTTGTCCTAGTTGGCCTCACTGCAATGTTCCAAAAAGGAAATAGCAGTGCTAAACAAGAAAAATACATATACGACACAAAAAATTGAGACAACAATTCAACACCCATAAAATTGCACCAGAACTGCACCAAACTGAGCCATTTTATTATCAAAGGAGAGTACAATGCATGGAATGTGTGCACCTCGCTTGTCAAAACAAACAAGACAATCCCAGACGAGAAAATTGTTGCTCGGATGCAAAGGAATGACTTCTCCTCAATGTTTTACGCTAGCCCTAGAAATTCTACAACTGCTGGCTAAAAGAAACCCCTTTCTGAGCCTCCAAAAGTGCTCAGAAAATTCCGCCAAATTTATCTTGAGCTCTCCACCCAAAACCCAGAAAAACTCAGAAAGGGTTTGGCCTATCTCCAAGCCAAAGTCGAACTCACAAAATGGTGCAAATTCCCCAGCTAACTAGCAATTCGCCCTGTTATAAGAATGATGATTTCATACCCGAATATCACCTGGAAATTCGGAAATTTTAACCACAAAACCCATAAAAACACAAAAATGGTTTGGTCGGATTTTGACCTTCCAAAATCGACCCCCAAAAGGCAAAAGGCCCTACACCCTCCAAAACTGCTGAACCACGCTACCTGCCAATACACCAGCAAAATCCTCCTCAAACACTCCGAAAAACTAGCAATCACCTCCATTAATGATTTCCTTATCTCTCCCGACAAGGATCAACCTCAATGGTTGAGTCTCCACCTCCCACGTGTGCCCAATCTCTTCCTTCTGCGCTAGCCCAAGTGCAAAATCCCCACTAAATGATAGCTCTCTCCTCCAGCCCAAAAACTCACCTAAATGGCTGAAAATCACCAGAGCTTCTCTCCCGGAATTTCTCTTGGCAAAATCTCCCCTAAAGAATGTCAAAATCACAGCTCGGTTTCTCCTACTGCGTCCTCCAGAAATACGCACCACCTAGAGACATTGAATACAAATGCTGAAAAGCACACTGAAAATTACCTTCGGAAGCTTATGGATGAACATCTCTAGGGTGGCACTCAAAATCCCCCAAAGAAAGGGTGAGTTCTCCTCTTGGAAAACTCTTGCTAAACAGCAAGTGACTTGACTAAGCAGCTCGAGCAACCGAGAAGAAATTCGATATGTCAAAAATGTCAAATGAAAAGTGTTGCCTCCTTTTTATAGATTTCATTGAGCCTTTTTCCCTCCTTTGTGGGTCCCTCACTAAGCCTTTGATTTTCCCTCTCGTGCATTTCGAACCATTGGCTTAGGGAGTGCGTATTTCCTTGTGTGGGTGGCCCCACAGGCTACTAACAAAATCCCAAAGTAACTCACTTCTAACTCCTAAGTCTTCTAATATAATTAAATGGGCCCCATCACCTCCAAAATTGGCCCCAAAATGTAGAAATTAATCATGTTCCAAAATAATTTAGGAAGGGACATTACACTCACAACCACACATTAACTTCAAAAATTAATATCTCGTCATAGACAACTCGAATTTCAATGATTCTCGATGCGTCTGGTTCGTCTCGACGTCCTCTATCATCTCCAACCATCACATGTCAAATTCTCTCCATGGTCTTGGCCCCAACATCGATAGGTACAAAACCCCAAGCTTGGGTTTCAAGCCCACAAGCCACACTTGTGTGCCAACTCCTCCACAACCCTCAAGCCTAGGGTTTGGAGTACCTCCCAAGCTACAAATCTCAACAGACTACCCCTGAAAAGCAAGTCGTCCACCTTGTCGTGTGCAGCTTCTACATCACCCCTGTGCAGTATGCTACACGCTCAGCCTGGAACAACTGCAAATCAGGTCGTATTGTCCGCTACTGACTGGGAAATTGTTTCCTCGACACTCTAGAAATGTTTTCCGACCTCTAGAACTAAAAACCAGCTTCACCTCAAGAAAATCGAATTGCCTTTTTGAGGCTTATGCACTGCGTTTGCACAACCTCCTAGAGAAAATCTCGGCCTCTCTACAAAGTACTCACCATATCTAGAAAATATTCCTCTGGCTTCACTGTCCCTGCCCTTCTCTGTCTCTGCGTCCTTCTCTAGCTTGAACTCTTCCAGTTGCTGCTCTTTGGAGAGTCGAACTGCCCAAGGAAATCAATCTCAAGTGTGTGTTCTGCATCTACCCATCAACTTCTTCTTGTAATCTCCAGTTGGGACTCTAACAACCAAGATTAAATGTTAATAAATTGCTGAGATTATTTCCTAGTCGATTTGTGTGTAATTCTAGATGATTCATAGCTTTCTCAATTAATACTGACTAATTAACTGCTTTCCCTAAGCTAGACTAAAGAAATATTAAAAAATAGGCTAATAATCTAATTGAGGCACTTCTAGGTGGAATTTCCATAAACGATTTTTGGGGGATGGACAACTCCTGCGTTTTAGCCTCTCCACAAAGTTTTGAGACTAGAACACCTTTGATGCTACAAAAATTAACACAAAATTGTCCATGATAAGTAAACAAAAGTACCCAACTACACAATGAGAAGCCATACCTTCGATGTTGGAAGGCCCAACTTCAAACATACGATATAAAAGATGGGCGAGGGAAAATATGGTCGACTCAGATGGCGAAGATAGTGGCACATCGAGCTATCTGGGGGCTGCAAGGGGTTGTTGCAGTTGGTTGAGGATCATCTAGGAGAAAAACTTTCTCCTATGGATACTACCCACAGGTGGTGGGTAACAATGTCAATGTTCTCCTTCTCCCATATCCATCATGAGTCAACCTCCCCTACCCCCTATGCCTCCTTTTGGTACTCCCTTAATCACCCAAATGCCTCCTCCATAATAGGCTTGGTGTAGTCCACCCTCCACTAAGACATTACATTAATGTTTCTAATGAAATGGCATCCACATCAAGCATTTTCTCAAACTGCATCACATAGAATCGAACATTGTAGTGGACATAATCCATGCCATTCAAGTGTTGAAAACCTAACCTATAAGAGGGTCATAATAAATGTAATAAGTCTTGAGGGTCATAAATTATAATAATTGAAATTTCTTAGTTCTAACTCATTGCACTTTGCGAGCATATGTTTTCAAATACACTAAAATTGTGCTCATAACCTGAAGCGCGAAAACTTTGGTTCAACACCTTAACAAGAAATTTCCATGGGAGGAGCTTTTGCACTATAATTTCTCCACCAAACATCCATAACAAATAAGAAAAACAAACTTAAATCACATTTCATTACAAACACAAATAGATAATAAAGTAAGTACAATTCAACTTATAAATAAATACACATAAAATTCTAAATTCTAATGGCTTGACATTGAAATCTTCTTTTCTTGGACAACAGTGTTAAAGTCAAATAGTCCATTGGAATTGAAGTTCTTATACATGTCCATCTCACAGTTAATGGTTCTATGATATTCCTAACCAGATACCATTGTCTAAAGACACACAAGTAGCCTTCCACTGTGAAAATTTTATTGCAGTTACTGGTTATTAATCTTCTATCTTTGCAGATTATTTGTTTTCTGGAAAATTAATTCACGGAAAACACTGAAAATAACACAACTGCAATTTCACACATAATTAATCACAGGAACTGAGAAAATATCACACACATTAAAAATATGACACTGGTATTTTTGGACAAATTGTCCCTGGAAAAACCCCGAAGGGAAAACTGTTAAGTTTTAGGGCTAGATTGTTCTCTGTTGTAGATAATTGCACTTTTAAACTTTTTCAATATTTTTACGTAACATTCACCCCATAGCATCATATCATCTTTAGCACTTATGTAGAGGGAACAATAAACATCAACGATGCAGCGGAACAGTAAGGAACAACAGAAAAAAGCCATGCACAATAGAGACACCAAGATTTCGGTCAAAGACCGGGGAAAACCCCAACCAGATTATTCTTCTTAGATATTCATCAAATGTTCAGCTGAAATACAAAGTACAATATCATGAGACTTAAATCTTCCATCTTCAGTCACACTAGGCCACCTAGGGCCAATCCAGCAATATATAAGAATATTAGAGAGGCAAACTCAAGCCTCCGTGTCACTCTATCATAAGAGCATAGTATACATCATTGTCACTGTCATAGGGGTTTTGCCATCCATGTAATATTATCAAAACATAAATCAGAGTGTCACTGCCATATACCAAAAATCATCGCCATGTCAGGGTCACTTCCATAAATAACAACTCACTATCATTTCATAAAGGCATTGCCACACAACATTGTCATATAGTTACTATCATAATTGTCATAGATGCACTGTTAGAAAGTATTGTTACAACTATCATAGCGCATTTTCATACTAGGTCACTGCCATGCCAAATGTCATTGTCATGCCATATCAAATGTCACTGTCATATTAGGTCACTGCCATTGTCTTTCATCAAGGTTACTGATATGTAACAAGGTCACTGTCAGTGTCATATATCTAAATCACTATTGTCAAGGGTAGTATCTCAGAGTATAGAGTTAACTAAAGATGCAAGCCACAGTAAACCACACGGAAATATAGTATAGTTATGTGAGCCACAACAGACATTGAAAGTGAGTCACATGAAATACGATTCCACTGTATATAAACAATATCATTGTATATAAATGATGATCGGTGCCACTATATATAAATGATGCCACTGCTACTGTATATAAATGATACCAGTGCTACTGTATATAAATGAAGAACAATACCACTGTAGATTGTAATGTATGCAATAAAAAATCGGGCCACTGTAATGTATCAAACCGTACCACAGAGCTATCTGGGCCATTATACATAATCACACCACTGTAATGTATTGAACCCTACCACAAAGTGATGTGGGCCACTATATATAATCACACAACTGTAATGTATCAAACCCTACCACAAAGCGGTGCATGCCACTATATAAAATCACACCACCGTAATGTATCGAACCCTATCACAGAGTGATGCAAGCCACTATATATAATCACTCCACTGTAATGTATCGAACACTACCACAGAGCAATGCGGGCCACTATATATAATCACACCACTATAATGTATCGAACTCTCACTAGAATGCAATGCCATCTCAAAGGAATACGAGTCATACAAAATGTGATCACTGTGAATAGAATGATGCAATTATGTGATGTCTGTGTACAGATTGATGGCACTGTGTTATGTAATATGAGCCACAGTGAATGAGTACGAACCACAAGAGAGTGTGCGAGTCATCATGTAGATTAGATGCGAGCCTTAGGTAGATGTCAACAAACCAATAAACAATGCATGCCTTGGAAGTGATGCGAGTTACAGTAAAATTGACCCACGGAGCTTCACACTCCTTTTAACCTTCACTAGATGATGTGAGATCTAATTGCCCATATCACTTATTTATATACTTTCACATGATCGAATTGGTGACTTAAAAGAGCCAAGCTAACTTATAAAATTTGGAGGGAAATTCTTGATTCAAATTTGTTCAAATTGCTTTCCAAATTAATAATAGTGAGAGGAGTGCCCATTAATATTTCTTTTATCAATTTGAATATCCCTTTGGATCAAGATGGGCTCCTCTTGGGGTCTTAGGGTTTCTACGGGGAAATTCATCACATAGCTGTGAAATTATTATCTATTGCAGCAACTGCAAATTATTCTTCTAACTGAAAATTTAATTATGTAATTTATTTGCTACAGCAAACAACGAATAAAATCACAACTACAATTTTCACCATAAAAATACTGCAAAAAATAAAACACTGAAAACTGAGAAAATCTAGCACACACGAATTTTGACACAGTTATTTTTGGACAATTGTCCCCGGAAAAACCCAATGCAAGAAAACCAGTGCAACAGATGAGGGTTTTATTATTATTCTTCAGCAGCAATTCTAAGTACAATAATTTAGATGCCCAATTGGCAAAATAATCTGAGGAAAATACTGGCAAAATTATTGTGAGAATTTCCTCTCACCCCATAGCTAGTTTCTGCCACCAAAATTACCTCCCTACACTCTGCGTTGAGCCACCTACGTCACCCTCTTCGTAGAGCTCACTCTGGGACTATGAGAATTTCGGCCTTCCTTCCTTTACCTCTTCCGAGGACTAGAAACCTTCCTCCCGCAATGTTGTTGTCCTCTTCTTCCACCTGCTACTCACCCTCTGGCTCTATCTTCTCTGCTGAGCTACTACTACTAAGAAAATCAAGCTGCTTGGGCAACTGAGTATCTGCACTAGTGTATTCTCCATCACCATATCGACCTCCTCTTATGATCCATTGTTGGAGTACCAATGACCAAGATTAAAATATAATCGATGGCTAGGATCATTTATGGATCAATCCATGTAAGTTTCCAAATGATTCTCACCTTATCTCAATGAATATTGATTAATTAACCATATTCCCTAAGTTTAGTGTTAAATTATGGTATGTTCTATGCTTAGAGCAGTTTACTTATCTTTCTTATTATTATCCACAGATTAGCAATCACATGTACATAAGTAAAGTGCCGATAGAACATTAAACGATCAACAGAAAACAAGCCAAGACAAGAGACACAAGATGTGGCGGCTAGCCAGGGACAAACCCCAATATGGGGAAACCCTTTGATCAAATCTTCTTCTATCTTCAATAATTCAGCAGAGAGAAATAGTACAAAAATCTGATTTATATCAACAGCAGCAAACCCTAGATCAGCAGCATCAGCATCAAAACTAGGGTAGTCAATATCTTCCAAACCAGAGGTCAGATCACCTTGATTCCTGTGCCAAAAACTGTGGATTTCCAAGGAGAGTCAGCTTCACCTACTGCGTAATCAAGAGAGAGAGAATGTCGGTCAACGCTGGTCAAAGTTCCAATCTGCAGTTTGTAAACCCTTAGAAAACTGCGTCCTTCCTTCCCACGTGTGAGAGAGAGACCTATCTGCGCAGGAGAGAGAGAGACTCTTTTCTGTGCAGAAGAGAGAGAGATGGATGAGAACTGTGTGTCCAAATGAGGAGACATCCTGTATTTATATGCAAACGTTGATGATGAATAGATGTGTCTGTTGGGCTTCTGAGCCTACATAATTTGCTAGCCGACTTTGACAATTTGTCCATAATCAAAATAAATTCATATCTCCATATATACTTATCGGAATCGGATGATCTTTAGATCAATCCTACACCTCTCGACGAGAGGAATCTAGATAAAATATTATCAGCCATGAATAAGGTGATCCTCATGGAGTTTGGCCCTAGTTGCCAGTTTTAACACTCCCTCTCAACTAGGGAGAACTCCATTTGCAATTCGTTTGACCGTCGCTACTATTCATCCATCAAATGCACTGTCCTATACAGCTTGACCCCTGCTCTGCTCTGCCATGCTCTGCCTTGCTATGCTCTGCTCTGCTCTGTTCCGCTCTGCTCGAACTATGAAGAAGAAGAAGAAGAAGTGATTGAGGATGTATCATACCATCCTCCACTGACCCGAAGTCAGTCTCAGAGTGTGTACCACTGGTCCTAGACCAGTCCTCTACTGACCCGAAGTCAGTGTCATAGTGGGTACCACTCTCACTGGTCCCAGACCAGTATCATTGATCCCAGATCAATGAAGGTCATCCTAGCAAAGGGAGTGTGGTAAATACAACGATGCGTCCATCGGTACTACTATGGTCCCTATCCTCATTTCCCTGCTCATTGATCAAATGAGAGGTACTTCCCATGAGTCCCACACTGCATGGGTAGGATGCCTCGACAGGAGAACTAATCATCCAATCCACAATAGAGCAAATCATTATGTCCTGTGGATGCCATGGAGAACTAATCATCCTGGCCTACAGGAGAACGAATCATCCTGTTCCACAACCGCCATGGAGAACACATCATCTAGGCCCACAGGAGAACTAATCATCCTGTTCCATAGATGCCACGGAGAACAAATCATCCTCGCCCACAATAGAACTAATCATCCTGTTCCATAGTCGCCACAGGGTGCCACAGGGGAAGGTTGAACCTTTTACCCCGTACAAGGAGCACCAAGAGGGGATGGTGAGTCACCCTGTGGTCATATGTCGCTCCAAGAAGTACCCCACGCCCCCCTGGACCTCCCAGAGCTCAGTACATCATACTTGACCCTCGTTAGGGGGTCTCTTAATGACACTAAGTCGTTCTCGGAATGTCAGGAATTTGACCTTTCCTAAGGACTTTGTCAAAATGTCAGCGACCTGTTCATCTATATCGATATGTTGGAGCCTTATAGCTCTGTGCTGCACCATATCTCGAATATAGTGGTACTTGATATCGATATGCTTGGAGCGATCATGAAATACGGGATTCTCTGATAAACAAATCCCGCTCTGGTTGTCACACAGGATCACGGTGGTATCCAATGTAAATCCAAACAGCTCACTGAAGAGCTTCCATAACCAGACTGCCTCATGGGTGGCCATGCTAGCAGCAATGTACTCTGCCTCGATGGTGCTCAAAGCCACCGACTTCTGCTTCCTACTCACCCAGGATATCGAAGCAGATCCTAAGGAGAAACAGCACCCGGAAGTGCTCTTACGGTCCACCACACTACCTGCCCAATCAGCATCAATATATCCAAGTAGTCTCACATCTCCAACAGTGTATCTTAATCCATGAGTAATTGTGCCACGAAGGTATCTCAACAAATTCTTGGCACCAATCCAATGCATGTGGTGAGGTTCAACCATATGTTGACTTAACGTGTCGACTGCAAAGCATATATCTAGACGGGAGTTTACTAAGAACATCAATGCTCCGACGAGTTGACGATACTCGTTGGCATTTCGTAAGACAGGTCCGGCAGCACTACCACTTAACTTCCTGAAGTCAAGCTCCATTGGGGTAGTTACGGGCTTGCAGTCCACCATACCAAATCTTTCCAATATCTTCACCACATATTTTCCTTGAGATAGGAAAATCTCCCCTGGCTTTTGCCAGACTTCAAGTCCCAGGAAATAGTGCATCAGTCATAGGTCCTTCATTTCAAACTCAGAAGCCAACTCCCTCTTACATTTGTGAAAGAGAGGGTCTGCACCTGTTAGAAAGAGGTCATCAACATACAGCACCAATATGAAAGGTTTGTCATCTACAACCTTAAAGTAAAGGTTAGAGTCGGCTTCACTCCTAGTGAATCCCAGCTTCATCAAATAGCTATCGATCTTTTCATACCATGCTCGAGGTGCTTGCTTCAACCCATAGAGGGCCTTCTTGAACCTACACATATGAGATTTTCGATCATAAATCTCTAATCCTTCGGGTTGCTCCACGTAGACCTCTTCTTTAATTGAACCATGCAAGAACGCGGTCTTAACATCCATCTGATGTAGGTTCCATCCTTGTGTAGCAACAAGGGCTATGATTGAGCGGATGGTGGTATATCGGGCAACAGGTGCAAACATTTCGTCATAGTTTATACCTTCCTTCTGGGAGAAGCCACGAGCGATAAAACGAGCCTTATACTTTCCGTGCTTCCATTAGCTGCATGCTTTATCTTGTAAAGCCATTCAGAGGTGACAATTGTTTTGTCCTGGGGTCTGGGGACCACATCCCAGACATCGTTCTTCATTATAGACTCATATTCTTTGGTCATAGCATCCTTCCATAATTGATGCTTGACGGCATCTGTGAATGATGAAGGCCATTTTGGATGATCGTGCTCATGATGGTCAGGTATCCCTGATATTTGTTCGGCTTCTTACTTTCACAAAAGGTTCCTCGGGGTGCGGTGTGTCCTTCGGCATCATCAAGTGTCCCCTTAAGCCGTGAAGGCCTCTTCCTAGAAGAGGAAGACTCGGGCGGAGGAGGGTCAATAGGATCCATAGGTTCTTCCACATCGGGCATTTTCTCATCTTCTTTTTCTTTCAGTTCCCTGGTGTCAACTTCTTGAGAGCTCCTCAAAGTAGGAAGATTGTCCACCTTGCTAAGGGCCATATCTTGATCAAAGGTGACATCATGACTAATCATGACTTTCCTTTGACCGGCTACATAGATTCTATAGCCCTTAGTATTTTCACTATAACCCACGAAGATTCCTTTCTTTCCAAATGCACCCAATTTATTCCTTTTCTCTTTCGGCACATGAAAATATACAGGGCTTCCAAAAATTCTAAAATGAGAGACATCAGGTTTCTTACTAGTGAACATTTCTTCAGGAGTATTGGAACCCAATGCTTGATGAGGCATCGGTTTTGTACATATACGGCGGTGTTTGCAACTTCGACCCATAGAAACTTCGGAAATCTTTGATCATGAAGCATAGCACGAACAGCGTCCATGATCGTACGATTCTTCCATTCCGCCACACCATTCTGCTCGGGAGTATATGGTGTAGTAGTCTCCCTCTTAATGCTAGCCTCTTTACAAAAATCATGAAACTCATTAGATTCATATTCAATCCCATTATCAGTCCTTAAGATCTTGATCTTCTTTTCGGTTTGATTCTCGATCAAGGCTTTGAAGTGCCGAAACTAGGAGAACACTTCATCCTTATTTTTCAAGAAGTATATCCAAGTCTTGCGAGAATAGTCATCTGTAAAAATGAGGTAATATGAATATCCTCCCAACGAGTTAACAGGCATCACACCAGATATGTCTGAGTGAACCAACTATAATATATCAGAGGTCTTGCTTTGGCTAGAGGGGAATGGTCCCTTTTGAGCTTTCCTTCGGCACATCCCGAACATACACCTTCTTGCTCTACTCGGAGTTCGAGCATCTTTGTCACCATTTGTCTTACATCGGGTAGAGCTTTATAATGAAGATGAGCAAACCTTCGATGCCATAGTTCGGAGTTCGGACTAAAGGGATGTGTCACAAGACATGACACCTAGCAGACTTCCTCCCACCTAATATAATGAATCAACTCAAAACCCAAGAGTGAAGGCATCTTTAATATTGTTTTTCCGTAAACGTACCTTGCCATCGCTGAAGGTCACCTTGTAGCCTTTGTCTTCCATAGCCGAAATGGACACCAGGTTATTTTTAAGATCAGGTACATATAATACATCCTGTAGGTGAATTGTATTACCATGATTCAATTTAAGAGAGACATTTCCTACACCTTTCATGGGATATTTCATATTGTCTCCAAGGACAATTTCCAGGTTGGTTTCTTTCTCTATCAGATTATGGAGAACTTCTTTGTGACCAGTGAAGTGCCTTGAGGCACCACTATCAATAAGCCAATTTCCTAGCGAGTTCGGAGGAGCAGAGGTCGATAGAGCAGCTGGTAGATAATATTCATCTTGCTTATTGTTAACGGTGTTAGATTCATACCTGGAATTTCTTGCCCTTTTGAATGGTTGTCCTCTTCCTTGATTTCCAGCACTTCTTTTGCCTCTGCTATTAGACCTGCCATTCCTTTGATTTCCATGAGAGGGATTTTGATCATCGTCCCTCTGTGAGTCCCTTCTATCAGGGCACTCCCTTGCGTAGTGACCTGCTTTATTGCAAATATAACATCGTCCTTTCTTTCCACCCTTAGGTCTGGCCTTTCCTTTGAATTTAGCCCCAGAATTATTTCTTTTCTTAGCATGAGAAGAAAAGGCAGCGGGAGGACCTTTAGGTATGGGCATTTCTTGCTCTTCCATCCTTGTTTCTTCTTGAATGCATCTTTCCATTAATTCCTCGAATCCAGGAATTACGTCGCTGTTGAAAAGAGTAGTCCTGAACACGTACCATTCAAATGGTAATCCTCCAAGAGTTGTGATAGCCATTTCCCTATCAGGAATTATTTCCCCAATAGATAGGAGATCGTTCTTGATCTAGGTGATCCTTAAGAAATATGCTTGCATACTCTCATCTTTGCCCTTCTTAATTTCCTTCAACTTATTTCTAAGAAACAAAACTTGATTTGCATCATTAACTTTAAATAAACTCACCAATCTATCGTAGATTTCCTTGGAGGTGTTCAGGTCGGAGATGTAGGCCACCAAATGTTTGCCGATAGAGTCCCAAATGATCTTCTTAGCTTTTACTTCCCCCTTGGTCCATTTGTTCCTAGCAGCAACAGATGCATTTGATGGAGGTTCAACAATTCCGCCTCTCACATGGTCCAACACTTCCTGTTCTTCTAGTGTTAGATCGAGAGGCATCTTCCATCCATGGTAGTCAGACTTCTCTCAGAGTTTGTCTTCAGCAAGGAAGTGTGTAGAGGACCCCATGGTTTCTTTTGGATAGCCTTGCCAATCTTCTCTTCGGTGATTGCTCTTGCTCTTGCTCAGGCTTTGTCTTCACCTCAGCTCCGATACCATGTTAAATTATGGTATGTTCTATGCTTAGAGCAGTTTACTTATCTTTCTTATTATTATCCACAGATTAGCAATCACATGTACATAAGTAAAGTGCAGATAGAACATTAAACGATCGACAGAAAACAAGCCAAGACAAGAGACACAAGATGTGGCGGCTAGCCAGGGACAAACCCCAATATGGGGAAACCCTTTGATCAAATCTTCTTTTATCTTCAATAATTCAACAGAGAGAAATAGAAAAAAAAATCTGATTTATATCAGCAACAGCAAACCCTAGATCAGCGGCATCAGCATCAAAACTAGGGCAGTCAATATCTTCCAAACCAAATTCAGATCACCTTGATTCATGTGCCACAAATTGTGGATTTCCAAGGACAGTCAGCTTCACCTATTGCGCAGTCAAGAGAGAGAGAATGCTGGCCAATGCTAGTCAAAGTTCCAATCTGCAGTTTGTAAACCCTTAGAAAATTGTGTCCTTCCTTCCCACGTGTGAGAGAGAGACCTATCTGCGCGGGAGAGAGAGAGAGACTCTTTTCTGCGCAGAAGAGAGAGAGAGATGGATGAGAAGTGTGTGTCCAAATGAGGAGGAGACATCCTGTATTTATATGCAAATGTTGATGATGAATAGATGTGTTTGTTGGGCTTCTAAGCCTACATAAGTTGCTGGTTGACTTTGACAATTTGTCCATTATCAAAATAAATTCATATCTCCATAAATACTTATTGGAATCGGATGATCTTTAGATCAGTCCTACACCTCTCGACGAGAGGAATCTAGATAAAATATTATCAGCCATGAATAAGGTGATCCTCATGGAGTTTGGCTCTAGTTGCCAATTTTAACATTTAGAGATAAGAAATACTTAGAAAACGGTTAATAATTTGATTGAGACACTTCTAGGCGGAATTTCCAGAAACAATTTCAGGGTTTTGGAGATCTCATTTATTCGAGCCTCTCCACCATCCGATGCTACAAAAACTAACACTCCCTCTTAGCGAGGAATGTGTTCTAGTGTTGCACTCCCTGCCACAACACCTTGTCTCTACATCATCTCCTGTCACGTTGTTGATGTCTAGCTGTTGCTGCCCACCAACCATTGCGCAACTGTGATATATGTTGCATTTGTGTTGTTGTTGACATAGCCATACTGCTCCCAACACTACATCTGCATTGCAACTCCCTCTCATCTGTTGTTGTTGCAACTACAACATCTACAACTACAACATTTGCATTTGAGAATCATCCAAAGTAACTTGTCCCTGCTACTGAAACGGGTTCTCCACCATACCCATTTGTTCCCTGAAATAGACGAACTTAGCTATACCTAGAGCTTTCGTGAGTATATTTGCAACCTGCTCTTATATGGGAACATAATGTAGCTGGACTACTCCACGTTGTACACAATCTCTGATGAAATGACACTGAATATTGATGTGCTTCGACCTGTCATGAAACATTGGATTCTCAGAGAGCTTTATGCAACTTTGATTATCACAGTAGACATTGGTCGCCTCCATCCTCTACCTAAACAAGCTTACTAGCAACTTCCAAAGCCATATAGTTTCGCACGTAGCTATGTTGTTTGCCATATACTCTACTTCTACAGAGATCAGTGCTACTGACTTCTACTTCCTGCTACACCAAGAAACCATCCCTTATCCAAAACTGAAGCAGTACTTGAAAGTACTTTTTCTGTCCACTGAACTGCTTGACCAATCTGCATCTATGTACCCACAAAGTCTGACATCATCCCCTCAAGTATATCTCAACCAATACTCGACTGTGTCGCGAACATACCTCAGAATATGCCTCACTGTTGCCCAATGTACCCTGTTTGGCTCTACCATGAACTGACTTAGGGTATTGACTGCGAAGCAGATACCTAGCCTAGTGTTGACCAAATACATGAGAGACCCAATAAGTTGTCTGTACAAGGTGGGGTCGACATCCTTGTCATCTGATGCATCTATCTTCTTCTAGTTGGTGATCATGGGCATAGACATGGGTCTGCAATCCTGCATTTTGATCCTCTTCAGAATATCTATGGCGTATCTTCCTTGCCCAAGGAAGATTTCCCCATCTTTCTGCCACACTTCCAATCCTAGGAAATAGTGCATCAACCCCAAATTTCATGT
Organism: Pinus taeda; assembly: GCA_000404065.3. Lineage (NCBI taxonomy): Eukaryota > Viridiplantae > Streptophyta > Pinopsida > Pinales > Pinaceae > Pinus > Pinus taeda. Next base: position 24,995 of record APFE030255568.1, read on the forward strand.
CAAACTCTGTTGCCAGGTTCCTCTTGCAATACTCTATGAGCCCTGATGATCCTGTCAAAAGGAGATCATCCACATATAAAACTAGAATGAGTGGTTGACCCTCTACCATCAAATAGTAAAGATTGGGATCTGCGTCACTCTTGACGAATCCCATCTGTTGCAAGTAGTTGTCAATCCTACCATACCATGCCCTAGGAATCTACTTGAGTCCATATAGAGCTTTCTTCAATCTGCACACATAAGTGCACCTCTCATGAGTCTCAAAGCCCTCTAGTCATTCTATGCACACTTCTTCCTCTATCACCCCATTCAAGAAGGTTGTCTTGACGTCCATCTGGTGAATCTGCTATCCCATCTGAGCTGCTAGGGATATAACTTACCAGATAGAAGTGTATCTAGCAACTACGGTGAAGATCTCCTCCTAATCTATCCCTTTTTTTGTGCATACCCCTTTGCCACGAACCTAGCCTTGTACTTTTCCCAATGTTGATAGTATCGCAGAAATAGCGGCGTTATTTGTAAATATTGCGATATTTCCGGCGATCCGATATATCGGCAGCAAAAAATCGCGATATTTTCATGTTTCGAAAATCGCGCGAGAAATCCGAAAAATCGGCGATATATCGGTAAATATCGCGCCACGATGGAAAATATCGCGGGCTGCGCGGCTATATAAACGATCTTTTGGGTTTTAAGGTTCATTTAAGTTTTCTCACTGCTGGAGAAGGAGCCTGGTCGCCGACTCGCTGCCAAGGAGGGTTTGAAGAGTAAGCTAATTGTTAAAGTTCAAATCACCGCAGAACAGTGAACAGTAAGCCGATTTGCCACCGCAAACAGTCAACAGTAATTTAAACGAAATTACGAATCACCTTGCTGAGTTTATAATATATATCATTAGCAAAGGAAGCACGTAGTCTGAGTTTTAAGCCTAGTTGAAAGGCTTGAAGAGAAGCCACGGCCCACAGCTCTGTGCATAAATATATTTCACAGAAATCACAGTGATTTGAAGAGAAGCCACAGCCCATACCGATATTATCAACATCTTTCAACAAATGAAAGATGTGCAAGAAACCAGTGAGCCAATGCAACCATGTAATGGTTTTGAAACTGTCTGTGTTTGATCATGATGAAATAGAAACGCATTGAAGCTTGAATGGTCATGTGTTTTAATGTTTGCCATTAGTGTATTCACTGAGCACATCACGAGGAGGGTCTTTGTTTTGGAGGCCCATCCTCAAGCTTAGGATCTACAAAGTACAAAGCAATGTGGAAAAAGTCGAAGTCGGGATTAATTCGGCAAGGGTCCAAAAGTTGAAAAACTCGTCAAAGTCAGGAGTTTTTTGAAAAAGTCGGTAAAAAGTCGGCAAAATTAGAAAAACACAAAATTATTCATTTAAATTTTTTTTTTTAACATCTGGAGTATCCACAGCATCAAATAAATGCATTTCCACATAAACATGTAAAATAAGCTAATATATAATATGTATATGAAGTCTAGTGCTACATCACATATCAAAATAGTGAATCAACTCCTGAATTTTGAGTCCTATTTGAGTCTCAACGCTCAAGAGTCAAAATATCAACAAAAAATATAATAAATGTATATCATGAGTCATCTAAAAGTCATCAAGTAATCAGTCACTGAGATCCTCTTCCCCTTTTAATTTTTGTTTCCTAATTGTATTAAGAAATAAGTCATGCATTTATTCAGTAGATTGTAATCTGCTTGGGTAATAAGGTGTCAGGTGGTAGGTCCAATGAAAATTAACAGTGAGTATCATAGTAGATGTGAAAATTAATGCTTGGTGACTCCAAGTTGCTTATTTTCTAAGAAAACAGTAGATGTTAGATTACTAACCTAGCCTTGGCATCTATTATTCAAAAACTCTTGGAGGTAAAATCCACCTCTGATACATAACCTTTCCCCACATTTACAAGTAGTTCACCACTAAAGAAGATTCCCTTTCAAAACGTGCTCTCATTGCAGGAAGGATCTTTGCTGTCACAAGATTTCACAAGTACTTTGTTCCTGTCTGAAAAATAGGTTCTTTTTTGAGGTGCTGGTTTTGTTTTTTTTGGACAGGTTGTTGTTATTTGATCTTCATGACCTCCTCTTTGTTGTTTCTTCTGGATTTATTCAACAACTGTAACAATGTTTTTGATGGTGTGGGGTTCTTTCTACGGAAGACTGTTGTATGCCTGTCCTTTTGGTACTTTTGTAATCTTTTCAAAGGGCAGTGGTTGTTACAGTCTGCATCACTGAAAGCCTGGAGGCTTAGCCAATGTATACTTTGTTTTCTCACTAGAAATATGAAGTATAAAGATTTGTTTTTCCTTGGAAAACAAAAACATATCTTAACCTCAAAACTAAGAGATTACAAATGAGACTACTATGCTCGCAAGAAGTATGACAAACAATACAATGCAATAACTTGAAAATGCATGGATGGAAGCTTCAATTTACAGTTTTTTCACCTTTGCGGCCTCTTTATCCGCAGCCTGGGAAGGGAGGCAAACTTTTTGGGTCGACTCTCGATTAAATCGGGAGTATAAGGAAAAAATCACGATTTTTTCCTTTGTGAAAAAGTCGCCAAAAAGTCGGGGGATTAAATAGTTTAGTTCAAAAAATCGCGTTTTTAGGATTAAATCGGGATTTTTTGCAGACTTTTTCCACACTGGTACAAAGATTGGCTCCCATCCATCATTGCCCTACTTGAGCTCCACCGCCTACTCTAGAACATCAATATCAAAGAGCACAATCGAATATTTGATTATTATAACTTTAAAAACCTGAATTGAATGTCAGCGTCTACTTTGTTCCCAACACTTGTAAACAACTCAACCTCCTCAATGTTAAGGGCATTAGCCTGTAGAAGCTATAAAAAAAATTGAACACTCTAAAGATTGCTTGTCTAGGTGGTGTGGTTGGTGGGGCAGGGTGGCGACATATCCATCCCCTCCTCCTTAGTTTGCGCCTAGATTTACAAATGTAAAGGAGTACAAATTAAGGAGCCATCATGCCAAGTAAAATATGTGTTGTGTTGTGACTTTGTCAACAAGCATGCATTCAGTGTTTTCCAAACATGATAAACAATATCAACTTTGATCAATATCCATGTCGTGTGGATTTCAATGAGCCAAAGAAAATCCCATGCATTCACTGTTTTCCAAACCTGTAAGGTTCTTATCATTGTCTATCCAATAATCGGTATGCCTTATGAAGAAGGGCTGGAGTGATCGCTACCTACTTAGAAAGTTAGATGTAACCTCTTAAGTTTTAACAGACACGCATTCATCCTATACATGTATATTGAACTTCCTTTATTTTGGAGCTGATGACTCAAGCTTATTACACACTTCTTAGGTACCCACATTCTCTTAAGCTGGTAGTGCAACACTGTTGTCAACCACCAAAGAGTTCCAATGATTTGGCTACTTATTCTTCACAGCAAGGTTGATGGCACTAGTATGAAGAAGGTGTCATGAGTCTTAAACCACTGGTGTTCACTTATTTTTTCTTTTGTGAAAACAGTTCATAAGAAAAAATTGCATCCTTCACATCAGGTCACAAGCTATCAGATTCTCTAGATCAACCTTCTCTTCATATTGCCTGAATTTTCCAAATTTATATGCCGTCCAAAACTTCATTTCTCCATTCTTATCATCTTCAAAAGTGATTTTGTTCTAAAAAAGAACGGAAAATTGATTTTTTTCTAAAAAAAATGGAAAGTGAAACAATTGATATGTTATTCTTGAAACTTGTTTTTGAACATTTGTTCGATTCCATAGGCACAACCAAAGTCTTGAATCTTGATGAGCCCACCTGATTGTAGAGAATGGATCAAAATTTTGAATATTTTTTGCTGGAAATTTCAGAAGTACTTACCAACATCTTGAAACAGAGATCTGGTCCATCAAATTAAATGTTTATGACAGCAGTATTGAGACTTAAGAAATTAAATGTTTATGACAGCAGTATTGAATCAATGAATTTAAATCAGAGTTTCTACGAGCAGCAAGTAAACTTATGAGTCATGACAGCAAAAGATAATGCCTACTGCAATTTAAATTTTAGACATATAAGCCCTGTCTATGTAATTAATTGACTTATGCATTCTTTGTTATTAACTTATTTGAATTTTGTAATTTAGTATTACAGTTACTTATTATTTATTAAGTTACTAATTCCAAAAAAATTTTGGTGCTATAGGTTTCCTTTTCAGTTAGCCCACTACAAATTTACAAAATACAAATATGCTGAAAGCCTTGGACCCATTTTGGGAGTATGAGACCCCTGATGGTGGGACAAATCGTGCATATGGACAAGATGACAGGTGGGATTACACGACTGAAATACCATCTCGCTAAACTGCCTGGACATGATGTTGGACTTTGTACAGTTTCTAGTGCGGAGCTTGTACAAAAAGCTCTTGAGGCAATTGAAGAAAAGGACAAAAAGAAGGAAGAGGCGGAAAGAAACAAAGCTGAACGCGCAGGTAGATCTTTCGGGATATCTTCTCCTGATTTTGGTGTTGAGGATATTGGATTTGGGCCTAGTGGGAGGGGCTCCACAACTGGCACACCATCACATGGTACTTTGAGTGTAAGTGCGAGGTCATCATTTTTTGTTCCACGAACAGGACCTGGAGCACAACCTGGCATAAAATCGCTTGTTAAAAAGGAGAAGCAAGAAGCAGATAGAGTCATGGGGAGGTGTATTTTTTGGAGCGAATTACCTCTCAGCATCACAAAAACCAATCCATATTGGCAGCCAATGTGTGATGCTATTGCTGTTGTGGGCCCAGGGTACAAAAGTGCCACATATGAGGAGTTGCGGGGG